>JAVTVY010001403.1:0-36373 GCA_036873755.1 Hanleya hanleyi
AATAGACAACCTTTGATAAGCGTATATTGCAAATGAAAGAACAATTCCAGGACTGTCCAAAACGATTTTTATTTCAATTTTGCAATTTTTTCCAACCGAATAAGAAGCCGTCAATGATAAATTCTGTGGCTTGTAAGGGCGCCGCCATTACGGCAAGTTTAGTGACGTCACTGGGCCGCAGAACACTGCAGAGAACTGGGAGGAAACACAGTTTGCCATGCACTGGAATAATCGCAGCCCAATAGGCCAGCAGGTGTGGCTATACATTCTTGTATTCTGTACCCTGTAAATACTGGCTAATGTTTGTACAATAACAATGATCTTATCCTTGTTGAGAAATCGGGGTTGATCTGTCGTCTAGACTGTCTAAGTGTCAAAAAAAACACAGCATCGAGTTGTCTGATAAAATATGCTTTCGTTATAGGCTAATACTTTTCAGCTGATCACTATACGCCAACATGCGTCAACATGCGTCAACATAATTCGGCAGTAACTCACTGAGATTGTTTAATGTAACCGAAATTGGGAATAATTCTGATTTCTGTGTTACCAATTCAAAGAATCGAGCCTCAACAAAGACCGGCACTCAGCCAGAAAACGAAACTAAATCTGCCTTAGCTGGAGGCTCATTTCTCCGGGAAAAGATTGTCCGGAGGTTTTTCTCACCGTTGAACTGTTACCGAAAGAAACTGTTCAGCATGACACGGCCGTTAAACACCCACCCAAATATCTAGCGTGCGAGAAAATTTACCTGAGAAAGTTTATGGAATAAATCCTTGTCAGCTAATGTCAGATCGTTTCCTAACAGGACATCTCACAACAGAGCCGACTAAACGAAATCCGAGACCCGGCCAGCTTCTACGGTATATACATTGTACATCCTCGACCGATTTCTACGGTAGATCGTCTTCAATGGGCTCGAACACGCCTGACACTTCTTGTATCCCTCGAAACTGCCCCCAAGCAGCGTAGATGAAAGCATGGTTTCGCCCAGCCAGCCATTGTCATCAGTCAGGTTAAAACTCCAGGAAATGCAAGGCGTCGGATACTTGGAAAAAGTTGAAAATCACTTGCTGCCATGTTTGCTCTCTGGCCCATTGACGTCATGAGCTAGTTGTCACGTGAACATCACTCAGCCGCTCATTGGTTAAACCATAAAGATGGCATAAAGATGGCGGCTCCCTTCATTCAACACATCTGGTTATTTTCCCAATGTTTGGGAGTATTTTTCTTCGTTAGAAAGAATCTCAAAAATAGGAAAAAAATATTTTTGGGCACAGTTTGGATTGTTCTTTCAGTCGCAGTTTACGTTTGCCAAATGTTGTCTATTCCTTTAACAGGAGAGGGATAGGAGAAAATAGGAAGTGGACCGGTATAATTTGACAAAATAAGATTTTTGGACAGTTTTTGAATTCTGGCTAACGCCATGGTGGACCCTCATTAGAGCAACATTAGTTACTACAGAAAATTCATTACAGGAACAAATGTACCTAAATACACTTATTCTCTGTTCGTTATAACAAAAGATTCATTATGACGACAAATTTAACTGGGACAAATGTGGTCGTTATAAAGAGGTTTGGTCATAAATGTTACATCAATATTCCATCAGAAATTACCTAAACTCTATAAGGTTATATACTAATGGCACAGTAAACAAAAACCAGTGCAGCTCTTCAAAAATGAGTGTGGCCTTAATGTCTTGACTTTCAAGGAATAACATGGGTTATTTAATATAATCTCCTGTGTATGTAAGTTTTATGAAGGTACCACATGTACTTGAAGGTGTAAATAGTTGAAAAACCTGCTCCATGTTATAAACATAGGGGAGAGATCAAGAGAACAACCTGAAGATCATGGTGGCTCACACGCTGTGTACCAGTGCACCAGTGTCGCCAACACCTGGGCAAGACAGCATTGACCACAGGAGATTTACTTGGACTGTAGTGGGAATTGGTCATTACAATGTATTAGGAACTTGACCACACACTTATGTGCTCTTGTGGACTGAAAACCAAGAGGGTGTGTCAATGTCCCTATAATAATATCATAATATGCAGTCGCCAATTGAAATTCTTTAAACCCTCCCCCCCTCACACATTGTTATGTGGGAAATTTACATGTGCGGTACTATAAACGAGGCAAAACTGTCACTGTGAATTCCACCGCCTCGTGGAGCATCAGTTTGTACTTTTCCCAGGGCATGCAGGGGTGTCTTTCAATTATTAAGAACATTATTTCTATTATATAATTATTATTATTTATACTGTGTAAAAAAACTATGTACACCTATAAAGGCATCCATCTTCCATGGCCGAACAAAAGTGAAAAAAATGCCACTTTTAAACTGTATCTTGGCCCAGTGTCTGGTTAATGCAGGGTTGGTACACTACCTTGAAAACCTTGAAAATGACAGTTTAGAATTCAAGGCCCTGAAAAGTCATGAAAAGTAGGAAATTGTGCTGAATACCTTGAAAATGGGATTTCCTGTCTACTGTATTCCAGTCATATCACAACGTTGGGTCCTATTCCTTTTCACACCCGGGAACCACACAGGTGGGGTCCTATTCATTGTCACACCCGGGAACCCCATGGGTGCCTCATTTAGTCACTCCTTACGACAAGCTCCCTGAGGAGCTGAGGCCTATTCTTAACATGACCTGCAGGGATTGACCTGGGATGTCGTGCACACTGCAGATCATGGTAAGAATAGGCCTCAGCTCCTCAGAGAGCTTGTCCCCGGGTGTGAATAGGAATAGGATCCCACCCGTGTGGTTCCCAGGTGTGAAAAGGAATAGGACCCAACGTTGTGATATGCCTGAAATACAGTTGAAAGCGACGTTAAATCATATTCACTCACTCGCCCTGTAGCGCAAAGTGTACTGTTCTGTGCGATCAGATGTCAAAATGAACTCCATCAATCATAGCAATATATTCTTTAATAACCCAAACAGAATTTCCAAGTCTATCCAAAGACAGCTTATGTAACATGTATTTCTTGACGGGAAATTCATACTCTTGTTTAAATAAAAAAAAAATTGGCAAATTAATCTGTACAGCTTCAATGACTCGAAGAAGTAGTATGCATTGAAAACAGGAACCATTACCTGAAGAAGACCTTGAAAGGGCCTTAAAATTGGCATCTTCATTTTATCCAGCCAATTTCTACGTTCCCACTTCGAACCTGCCTTATCTGACCCCTTCAGCGTTCAAAATCCGAGGTGTAACCAATCAGAACGTACACATCGATTGCGAGTGAAGTCACATAGAGTGACATCATCCTCTATTAGCGGCGTCCTTCATCCTAATATGGTGCCCACTAATTAGGTCAGCCAATCAATAACGCTCTTGTGCGACCCATTTCGAATTTCAAATGTTTTCGAGGTCAGTGACGTCTCGTGTCTATTTATAAGTTATTTGAACATTGAAGGGGTCCAGATATATCAAAGGAAGTTCGAAGTGGGAACGTAGAAATTGGCTGGATAAAATGAAGATGTAAAATTGGAAGCTTCAAGGTGTACGAACCCTGTTAATGTGATTGGGTCGTAGTGATATGACAGAAAAGTTGTTGAAAGTGACGTTAAAATCCTTCTCACTCTTTCACTCTCATACATGAAGACAAGTAACTTAGTTTCTGATGAGTGTTCCTATTATATTGATGAGAATGTTTATGATGTGTGCTGGCTGTACATGTATATAAATTTATATACAGGGTTTCATCAAAGTCCTGTTTTGCCATTGGTAATCCTGTGCAAATTTTATTGAATGCCAAGAACTACTTTCAGACTTATATGAAAAACTGTTCCCCCAAGTAACATGTGTCGGTCGCTTGGTGGACGGTTTCATGCCAGAACATGTTTCAGGATTACTCAAAGTAGTCTCCCCTGGCAAGTTTTGGGAAGTACCTTCTCATACAGTAGCCTCCCATATTTCATGTATTTGTACATCCGTTTTGATTTGTGCCAGGCATGGTTGAAAGTTGACTTGCAATCCTTATTACTTCGGTGGAGTATAAAATGATAAATATATAAAATTAATATAATATTACTTGTAATATAAATTAATATTCAATATATTAAATATGTATTTATCATTAATATTTGCAATGTTTGTAATTGCAGCCCGCGGAACGGTCAGGCCAATCAGGTGGTCGCAGGGATGCTCCCGAGTCTAGGGTATGTATACACATGAAGATCTGAGGCATAGTGGTTTGACTGGTACTGGTTGATGGTGGTGAATAAAAGTGAATATTTATCCAAAAATTGAAACATTTCTCACCTTTCATATACCACAGTGGTAGTGGATACACCTACCTAGACTGGTTGCCTCCCTTTGTATTCCATACAGAAGACCGGTTAGGGCTATGTCATCTTCGTTGGCTGCTCTTACATGCTGAATTAGAATGACGCATCTTATCGGCTAATAATTCCAGTAGTCTGATTTATATTTAACTTTCAAATTTTTTTTGGTCCTCCGCCACATTAGGGGGCACTTAGAAATGCAGGGCGTCCGTAAATCAGTTATTCCATAATTTCGTTACACATTTCTTGTCCGGTCAATAACTCGAGAACCGATGAATCGATTGACTTCAAACTTGCAGAGTGTCTTGACATCGGTGAGAGGACGGTTGGGATTGCTTTTCGGTTACCTGCGTAATCCAAGATGACTGCAATCGGCCGTCTTGGATTTCAGCAGTTGTATCTTTACACATTTCTTGTCCAACCGATAACTCGAGAACTATTCAGCCGATCGACCTCAAACTTGGGTATTGTTTTGACATTGGTGAGAGGACGGTTGGGATTACTTTTCAGGTATCTATAATCCAAGATGGCCGTCATCAACCATCTTGGATTGTCAGCAGTTGGATCTTCACACATTTCTTGTTCGACCAATAACTCGAGAACCATTGAACCGATTGACTTCAAACTTGAAGAGTTTCTTGATATCAAAGAGAGGATGGTTGTGATTGCTTTTCAGTCACCTGCGTAATCCAAGATGGCCACCATCAGCCTTCTTGGATCTCAGTAGTTGGATCTTGACACATTTCTTTTCCAACCAATAACTCATTAACTTTTGAACCGATCGACATTGGTGAGGGGACGGTTGGGGTTGCTTTTCAGTTACCTGTGTAATCAAGATGGCCACCATCAGCCATCTTGGATTTCAGCAGTTGTATCTTTGCACTTTTCTTGTCCGACTAATAACTCGAACTATTCAACAGATCATCTTCAAACTTGGAGAGTGTCTTGACATCGGTGGTAGGATGGTTGGTTTATTTTTCGGTTATCTGTTTAATCCAAGATGGTCGTCATCAACCATCCTAGGTTGTCAGCAGTTGGATCTTCACACATTTCTTGTCCGACCAGTAACTCGAGAACCATTGAACCGATCATCTTCAAACTTGCAGAGTGTCTTGACATCGGTGGGAGGACAGTTGGGATTGCTTTTCAGTTACCTACATAATCCAAGATGGCTGCCATTAATGATGACAGTTTCTAAATGCACTTTCTGCATAAAAAGCAACATAGTTTCTGTCGGATGCATGGTTCATCAGCTATATCTCCATTTCCAAAATCATACCTCTATTCAACACATGTTCAATGACATGGGATATTATCAACCAAAAAAAATCTACCATAGAGGTCCACGTCCCCGCAGCAGCATCAGCACCACCAGCACCAGTTATGATGCTGCTGGCGGGGAACGTGGACCCTGTATTTCTAATATTAATCCAGTGTATTTCCAAAAAGCTGTATATTTGGGAAGAATACAAAATGTATGAAATACAAAGGGAGGCATCCAGTCTAACACGTACCTGTCATAATAAATAGAATGTTCATTTGGTAATGGTGCTCGTGTGATGTTCAACCTTGTTTGTACCTCCTGTTGTCTGTTAAAAGGGAAGGGCCACCCTATGAATACGTTTAATTGAAAGAATTCAGCCCTGGGTTTACAAAGATAGTCTTACTTTTTTTCTAAGTGGATTACCAAGTAGGATATGGCGAATTAAAAACTAATAGTGTCGACGCTACATCACAGCTAACCACATGACCACGCCAATTCAACCTCAGAAGACTGAAGAGTTACAAAAATGGCAGTGCCCTGTGAAGACAAAATTAACATTTTCAAATGCCATTTACGCGACGGAAAAAAAAAAGTTTTTCGGACACTGGTGGATTATTCCTTCAGTTAACCCTTTCACCGATTAAACCCGGTGTACGGGGATAACGAGAGTGCCACCCGTACGACCATCCCCGGTTGATCGGGTTAGCTTTAAACCTGTTGGCCATCACGATGGATACAGCCTTTTTATTTTTTTGCATTCGTTTTAACGGAAACCTATCAAACACTGTATACTTCAGGAAAGTCAAAACCTTGATCAATTTGATTCTCGAAATTGTTTGTTTGTTCCGCAAAAGAAATAAAGCAAAATTAGATGTTGAACGAAAAAAATCGGAGCGAAAAATGCGTTTTTTTCCACATACCGTGTGACGGGCCTCTCGGCAGCAAGCCGCAGAAATGAAAAAAATCATCGAAAACCTCATCCTAACTCCTGTATTTTTGATGTTACACGACTGGTAAAGCGTGGTGAATATTCCCCAGACGATTAAAACTGCCAACGACAACCGGCAAAGTTTATTTCCATATTTTTACGAGTCTTGATCCACAAAGTTTGACAACCAACTTTCTATTTCGCCCAAGATGGTTGCCGCCTTCGGACGACGAGCCAATCGGTATGCGTAATTTCGCCCACGTGACCTCCATCCGCCAACAGATAAGAAGCGCGTAGACAGTGGCTGGAAAAATGGAATTACATCATTTTCAATCCAATCGTATCCTCCGTTTTATTTTTGCCATCCGTCCCAGGTCATGTCATGTACAGAAAGGGGAAAGCCCACGCTTTCGAATGAGAGGTCAAACATTGCAAATGGCCGAGTACAACTCGAGATAAACACTGTCAAATGCGATCGAAAAAAGACGATTTCTCCGTTGAATTTTGACGTTTTCAAGTCGAGAAAGCCGGGGAAAGCGCATTCTCTTGAAGTAGAACCTAATTTTGTATGCTATTTGATTTATTTTGCTATAAAACTGGAGCAAATAACACCGGAGTGTTCATTGACATTGTGGAGACGGGGTCCCTATGTTTTTCTACAAATCTCAGACGCAAACACGTTTTCTAACATTCCAAAGACAACATATACAAATTTTAACAGTTCTCAGGGAATTGATCGTCAGCAGGTCACTTTTGTCAGGGGAAATAATCGGTGAAAGGGTTAATTTGTAAATTTAAGATACATAATGTGTACTTGGGTCATTGGACAGTACTCCGGTGCCTGATCTAGAATTTAGTCTGTGGACGCATTATATGTGCCGTGGAGTGTGGCAAGGCATAGTGAAATAGGCCGCTGCGTGGGACTGTCGAAGCCCAGGCCTTGACATTTGAAACATTCACGTAACCCAAAAAGAGGTTACGGGCAATCGACTTGCGTAACCTTTAGTTCGGTTACGCGACTGGTGATCACGTAACCCAAAGGTTACGTAAATGGGTTACGCCAAGAATATTGAATATCAAGTTCGATTACACATTTTGAGCAAATGATTAAAGTAAGATCTTGTGCTCTTGTGAACCATAAACAATTTCAGAAGATGGTTTTATTGTCCAGAACTACAGAATCAGAATTCTATGTATGACAGCAAGCATATTTATTTCATTATTTAATTTTGCTCCTCTTTACTTGTCTTTTACATCGCGAGGAGAATGCTTTCCAACATGTCCAAAGTCTCGATTATCCATAAATTCCATGCCATCTATTAAACGTTTTCATGTGGACAGTGCCCGTTGACGAAGCCATTTTTCAAACGGTACACATATCCACGCATCCTGCTTTAGCCTGCGCATAGACTGGAACTAAAAATCTGCCATCAATGTTGTCAGCCATCAATGTTGTCAGCACAAGAACAGCCTCTACGAGGAGTTCAGGGCGGAGGGCCCTGAACATGCGTTTTCAATTTTATTTGCTAAGACGATCACAGCTATAACGAATATACGAACATCTCTTATCATAAATAGTGCGCAACGAATGTCCATTGCATATAACAAAACAATATGCCATGTATTAAAATACATATTTAGCTCACGGAAACATTCCAAGTACTTTTCATCCCTGGTTACGCACACACCGCTCTCGACATACATAGTTGAACTCCACCTGTCAACTCACCTCACGCCTACAAGATGGCGGCCGTATAATACAATCTCGATGTTGATCGCCAACCAGTAAACAATTTTTGATACTAAAAGAAGACGATGACTAAATGGAGAAGAAGACAAATACATAAATATATCCCATGCCTTAAGACTGTAAAAACCAGGAACGTTCTATGACCATTTGGCAATTATTCGTGTGTAATTTTTTTTTTATACTAGCTTCACACGTAACCCATTTTTCGTTCTCGTGATTTTTTTTTCGCGTAACCGTCACGCGAACGAAACGATCGTTCGCGTCAAATGTCAAGGCCTGGAAGCCCATGGAAGCTCTCGCTCTGAATGGTCTAAAATAAAGCCAGTCAAGTTAATATTTAGCAACACAGGGGGACAAGCATTGACAAGAAAGTCTCAAAAGAGATTTGATCATGGTTTGTTTGACAACGATTGATTTTGTGATGTAATTCTGTTGTTTGATATTTGATCTTTAGATAGAGATTTGTTGTTAGTCGCTATAAAGTTGAAATATTATCGAATGCAACATTAAATCTAATTATCTCTATGTCTATTTAGCAACATTGCTTGCAAAAAAAAAAGAAGTTTACTCAAGAATTGTCTTGATCAGGCCCAGGTATTGTGAATGACTTCAACTGTGATGTTGGCTAACGAAAGTTTTCTTTTCCCCTACCAGGAGCGAAGACCCCAGCACTCGCGCCCGAACTAGAGTGGTGTAAACTTACCTACCCCAAAAACGAAGGGACGTACATATATATCTACCTATATGAAACTTTATTGCAAATCAGCAAAAATGTACACAAAATGGATTATTAAGAATTTCAACGAGACCATTATTTCTAGGATTAGGCACGCAGAATGATTCATTACGAATGAGGAAACGGGGACAACTATTGACAATTTTTGACGTGATGACAAGGGGGAAAACAGAAGGAATATCACAAACTTATATATGTATTGGTGAAGACTGCTTTCATTTGCACAGAGCCATACATAATAGACACCACTCAAATGTACCCTACCATTGCCCATATCGAGGAGCCACGGCTTGTATTGGAATATTCCTGAAGTTGGTCGATTTTATTGGATGGTCTCCCTTGTATGTTTTCAAGGAGTTAAAAGTGCTGTGAATTTGTCACGATTTGAAAGTTACAGACTGGGGGGAGAAAGTACTGAAATTTACATCGTGATCATCATCAGTCGTTTTATGTCATTCCAAACGGCCAGTGAACGGAAATTTCCTCAAAAACTCAACACAGAATGCTGGATATTTACTGGCAGTTTTAATTTAAAAAAACATTGACAGAGATTATTGTCGTACACTAATGATGATTGACTCCCGAGAGAACGGCGGTCCTACCAAATGCTTACTGTTTCTGTGATCGTTAATGTCTTCTTGGCTCTCAAACTTCCAAGAAGAGTCCAACCCGCTTTTCCTCCGTTCATGTTGGTGATCGTTGGGTTGCTTTTAAAAAAAAACAGTGAAACACTGAAATTTGGTTAGAATGAAAGCTGGTAAGATGGCCCTGATGTATTGTATATTACTCGCTTTGAAAGACGACCTGTGTGAATTACATGTAAGTTTTGCTGGAATTGATGCGTTCGTTGCCTTGCCAGCCTGAGATGTGAATGGAAAGAAGTTCAGAGTTTGCTTCAACCTGGTATTCTATGTGATTGGCCAATTCAGTTGAAACAGAAGCCTGCTGAAGCCACTGGCATGTAAATATGCTGATACAGGGCTCCAATTCATGTTGCCAGACTGAAAGCCCTTCAACACTACGACCTGGATTGATTTCATACTTCATGTCGACAGGGATTCCTCTCATACGAACCGACCCAGAAGTACTTGTCCTCTCATACGAACCGACCCAGAAGTACTTGTCCAAACAAACTGAGTGTGCAACTCTTCATACATGTACTGTACAAACAACAAACTGACCCGTGAGTGTCCACCGAGTTTACAACTCTTCATACAAACTTACCAAGATTCGTTTACTGAGGGTGCTCCTTCATACAAGCTGTGCAGACTTCTTGTCCAGTGAGGTTGATTATTCATACAAGCTGTGCAGACTGCTTGTCCAGTGAAGTTGCTCCTTCATACAAAATATCAGGATTGGGTGAGTGCATATGTTGAGTGGCAATCTTGTACAGTTGTTGAGAGTGAAATCAGGGTCACCCAGTTACTTGTGTGGGCAAGTCGTCAAAGAATTGTCAGAACCTTGGACCTGGTGGGTATATGTACACTGCCACGAGATGCTGCCAGACTTTTCTTCAACAATTGGCACTAGAGCCTTAAATGCATACATCTATAAATCGGGTCCCTAAACGTATATATGAAAGGAATAATGTTGGCATCATGCACGCCATTCGATGGAAGGAGCCTGCTACAGGGGATGCACTTCAGAAATCAAGGAAGAGACACAACACTGTTGGTATCACTTGCGTCAAAACTATGATCTGGACCAAACGATTTGTGTGAAGCGATTATGGCATCAACAGAGTTATCAATATCTGTCCAGACCTTTGGATTCTTCCAATGCGGCTTGTTGACGAAATTGATGCCAATTCAAGCTATACTTTAACATTCAGGATCAAACAGTTGATAAATCAGAGGTCTGTGGCTGTGAACTTGTGGCATGTGTTGTGAACTAACACCCTGTGCTGTGAACTGTCAGCAGTGGTGGTGTGTGTACATGTATAGGGTTGTCGGTAACATCAATCCAATTCAGAGGACATGTACTACATTGAATTGAATTGAATTAGACAGAATTGAATTTATTCACCCAAAAAATAAAACAATTTTTAAAGGACCATGTGCTGTGACCATGTACATTGGTACATTACAATCTGTGTTTATTTTAAAAAAATACTTGGAATTCACAGATAAGCCAATGGATCTGTGAGCAAGCTGGTGCAGTTCTAAAACTTTTGGTGATCCGACAATCTTGTATTGGAAAAGCTACTGTATCACCACATTAATAATGATACCAGTCAATATGTGGTGTTGAATTTTTCAGGGTTGTCGGTTTTCAATATGATGCAGGACATAAATGTCTTGTTGGTGAAAACTTTTGTCCAGCAAACCAGGTGTCTGGGTTGTTACAGCTCGCGGTCTTCTTGACGTTGGAAGGGCGCATCAAGGGGCAATGGTAGTTCACGTTTCCTTGGTTCTTGCTATCAATAAATTGTATCCTATACTACTTGTAGCATTACAGGTCTTATTTTTGTGTCATCATTGTGTAAACACTGTCATCTGTCATGTCTGTATTTGGTTTGAACTGTTTATCATGTTAGCAGCCAGAAATTTAAATCAGGGTGCCAAAATTACAACTTTTTGAAGATTTCTCAGACAACAGGATGTCTAGTTCCTATCGCTTCCATGTTGATGATGTTAAATCTACTAAATTAAGGATGCCGAAATTCAAATCAGGATTCATTATACCCTGCCACCCCCTGGCTAACAGCCTGCTTGCAGCTTCCCCGCTTGAACACAGAGGGTAGATCAAGGGACTTGTGGATCTTGTGTCTTGGATAAAGCATCTTCATACACAAGCTGACTTCTCCGTTCACATTTCGAATTAGCCTTGATATATTGGGCAGGGCCATATCCAGAGTTTATTTGGGGACACCCTTTCTTGCCTTTTTGGGGGCGCATTTGTATGTATTTGGGCATAAATATTGGCTGTAAAGTTTGGGTGCCCATACCCCTTAACAGGTATCAAAATGACTCTGGATATGGCCCTGTTGGGCCACCAGTTCTGTCCAAAACGACTTGAAACCTCGTGGACCTCAAATCCACTATAAAATTTGAGATGTGTCCTATGATTGGTTTTGTATGTGCCTGCCACATAATATTAGGAGATGACAGCAGCTACACTATAAAAGGTGACATTGGGATCAATCTGAATATGGCCGGGGCAATTAAAGGTTTGTGGGCCTGTTGTCCCATGGGCAGCGCTACCCAGATGAACTAATCATGCTTTTAGAATCCAACATTCCAAAACAAAATATCTCCCATTGCACCTACCCACAAAGGTTGAAGTACACCTCAAATCAACTAGGCCATATAAGGTTTAGATTGAAATGTGGAGACAGAAATGTGAACATGGATTTGGTTGCAAACCATGACCCCACATCAGGTATGTAGTTAATCTAATTTATTAATGCTATCAAGGTAACGTTTGTCACATTTTCTTTGCCTCCATTTTGTTAGGAAGTGAAAAGCTTCCCAATGTTCTGATAAAATGTCAGAAATCAAGGCCTTTGTACATGTAGTTACAGTTGTGTGGTAATAGTTCTGTGGATTATTTTCTTCTTCCGAGTATATGATAAGTTCAAAATTGTACCTGCAGAAAATGGGAGCCACAACTTTCGAAAACGGCATCGATTGCCTGCCATTGTTTATGGAACATAATGACGTTATAGTGGCTCTCACTCATTCATCCGACATACATGTACGTGTAGCGTGATGTCATGTAAAATAATACATAAACTAAAACTTGAATGAAGGAGACCTCTATAACTTCATAACGTTCTACAAGCAAAGAGAGACG
Source organism: Hanleya hanleyi (assembly GCA_036873755.1). Classification (NCBI taxonomy): domain Eukaryota; kingdom Metazoa; phylum Mollusca; class Polyplacophora; order Lepidopleurida; family Hanleyidae; genus Hanleya; species Hanleya hanleyi. The sequence continues at coordinate 12,775 of JAVTVY010001403.1, forward strand.
AGTGATTGTCTTTAATACGGATTTATAACAGGATAACTTTAATATTGATTTTAGTACAATTTAGCAAAAATATTTGCCCCAAAATCGTAGAACAGTTGCATCACATAACACAAGATGTATAGCAACATTTTAGAAAAAAATTTAAAGCTTCAGTCAACCTTTAATTTCTCCATTGAAAGTACTGATAATGCAAAATATTTTGAACAAAAACATCTCGAGGTAGTCTAAGGTTTGGGTCAGTGTCCCCTGTAGTTACCGGAGTGTTCAACATGGCAGCAAGAATAATTTGGCAAATTGCAACTCTTGTCCATTTGAGTCTTGGGTCAATTGACTCCTGTACAGACCATGTTCAGGGGATTCATCATGGCAAATATTTGTCAGTGTTGTTCTGGTCCTTGATTTCTGTTAACTCTGAGAAAATAAATTCCAGGACTTTGAAATCCTTGAATTTTGACAATATTTGGAAAGAGTTACAAGCTTACTGGAAAAATCATTGAATTTTATCGTCCCCTCTATAGATTTTTCTAAAAAATATCTGATATCGAAGTAATTGGTTGTGCTAATCCAAATCCTGATCATATGTCCTTAAAGCTGCAGTACTTCCACATGACCATATCAGTCTTGATAATCATAATAATGAGCGGAAAATGGGGAGACGATTTGTGGGAAGCAACTCTATTAATTTTGATAAACAGCCTGATTGGGCTCAGGGGTATTGTCACCCCATCTGTCCGTCTGTCCTCTTCCATATCTTAAGAACTACTGAAGGCAGGCCGAAGAAACTGGTGTCTAATATACATGTAGAATGTAATCTGTAGATGTGCCTTTTGTATGTTTAATTGGTCAGGTCCTCATCCGTCTGTTTGTCCATCCACTTTACTGTCCATCTGTATCATGATTTAATTCCAACATTATGTATTATGGGCCTTGTGGTGAGTTTCTAAAATCTAGTGGTGGTCAACTCTACATGTACATAATAATTTCCCTGTATTCAGAAATGTTTTCTTTCCATTCTACTTCCAAAATATTCATGAAATTTGCAAGAGTTTTCCCTGATCTACAGAAATCTACATATTACATGCACCAAAACTTTTTCAGCAGGGTACTGGACAAGGGGAGATAACCACATAGAGAATTTAGCTGTAATGTGCTGCAAAATGTTTAAATTTAGGGTCTACAGTTTAAAGCTTCACAACTTTTTCTGCTTGTGAATACCATTTACCAATTACGCAGTTGGCTTTAATTATGCTTCATTTGAAATTTGTGAAATTTCCACACCTTGGGAACACTTATACCTTCAGCAGAATTATTACAGATCTAAGTTTATAGTGCACAGAGGCTTTATTTTTGAATGATACAGTGAATAAAGCCAATGATTACTTGCTATCTTCTGACTAAACGTATGAAACAACTTTAAGATGTATTAGGTGTGCATGAAAAGAATCTATCCAACTTGATAATGAAATTGTATTACGGTACAACAACAAAATGTCCCCTCGCCACCCGATGAATGAAAGCTTTTTCTGTAAAAATGATGAACAATATAAGAACAGTACAGCATTCTTTTTGGGATTTGCAGCGACAAAAGCCCCAATTGACAAAAGCCCCATCCAACATCTAGTTTCAGGCCAAGGCAATAAAATCACAACTTTACATATTTTTTCCTACAGATAAGATGGATACATGGTCACTTTTTATATCCCTGTATATGTTAGGGGGGTATACTAGATTCCAATTGTCCATCTGTCCTTCCATCTGAAATTCTGGACAATAATACTCATCGGATTCTTCTCAGATTTTGTATGTAAATACTACTAAATGCCATCAGATGTTGCCTGGAATGGCAGTTCAATTACTTTCGCCAATAGATGGCCCCACCTGGTGGTAAAATCCTATATGCTTTTCCGGGCAATAACTTGGAGAACCTCATATCGGATTTTTAAGACTGCCGCGAAGCGTCGCAGTCTTATTGAATCGGCTTGGTCTCATGGGGGCCAAAATTGCTTTGTCCGCAAGATTGCGAAAAAACAAAGCAGAGTTGAGACTTACCGTCACAGTGCCAAATGTGGAGAAGATATTGAACTAGAAATTCGTACCAATTTGGGCTGTCTCGGATAAACGGAAGTCTGTTTTTCACATCTTAGCTTGCTAAGGGCATTTCACGTTTCACTTAACATTACCCTTAGATTATCGCTGTGATTCGGCATGTTTTTCACACGGCGTCATCTATCTAGAGGGAGATAATCGAGTTCGAAAGTTGTTCCCAAAGCATGAGGTCAAATGTCGGCCCCATTTAAACGAGCTAATGAAATTATCTGTATTCAAATATTTCCCAGACGTGCAGAGATGTCAGTTTCACGAGGCGCAAGACTGCGGGAGTCTACGCGAGACCAAAACGAAGTTGTGCGAATTAGCTATTTTATTTCTGACTCTATTGGTGCATGCTTCTTTGTTAAATCATATTACAAACGGCCTAACATATTTGAAAACAAAATAAAATCGGCGGCAGACCACAGGAAAATGATATGCTTTTTATTTTGTGATGGGCCACTTCGAGGCCCACCATGGGATCGTTTCAATCGATCGCTTTCTGGAGGTGTGTCTTCGTTGTATGAATGTGATTGCACCGATGTTGGATGTAACGGGACCAGTCGGATGTGACCATTTGGGAAACGCCCTATTACACGCAGATAGCACCCGTTACCGCATGGCTACGAGCAGAAGTTTCTACGTATGATTGTGCCATGCGTTCGGATGATGGTTTTTCAAGCCCAAATTGTTTGTGTAAAATTCTCAACCGGAAGCTCGAATTTCAAAATCCCCCCGAAAAAACTGCGCGGAAATGTCTTTGCGCATACTGTAAAATGGGCTCTCGCGAGACTTTTACGACAGCTTCTTGAGAGTGATCTCCCTTTATGTAATTAATCTTCTCGTTGAGGGCGCTGTGGTTAGCGAAGCTTAAAAGGCAAAACTAATGGATAAATAAAAAGAACTGCACTAGATTGATGGCACGATCTGGCCTGTATTTCTATCAAGTGTTCATGCCTGGCAACAGCAATTCGATAACCAGAACGAGCGGAGTGATGTTTTATTGCGGAGAATAAAAGCTGAATTAAACTTTGTCACTGAGTATTTTAATCGGAAGAAAATCGTGCTTGCCAACACGGGCAGCTAACACATGAACGTTGCGTTGCCCGTGCCGATTTTGACTTGCTCCAGACACGCTAACGTAGCACTCGCGAGTTGATCTAGTGAAGGCAACAACAACAACAACAACAACAATTATTTTGCTTGATTATTTGTCACAACATTTTCATTTGGGAACTCGACTTATCTCTTGAAGAATTTAATATTTATCCACTATAACATATTTTTTTTTTGCGCGTGTTTTGCGCGCATTTTCCCATCGATAAAAAACAATTGTTTGGGACAAAACTCAATTTCAAAATTTCTCAAAAATTCAATTCTTCAAATTCAAGTTTTTATTCTGGGTCTAATACTAACATAGATGGAAAAGTGGCTAACCCCCCTGCTGTTATGATATTTAAGAAAGTATCGTTCCAACAAATTTAATCTCGTTGTTGTTGTTTATCTGTAAATCCACTCTTAACTCGATGGGTATTTTTCACTGATGCTACAAGAAAAAATCACGTGGTGCTATATTCCCCAATCTAATTAAAATTAAATCCTATCTGCTCCCCATTTGGATATTTCGCTTGTAGGATCTAACAGGCTTGCAGTAACTCGCGTGTTAACCAATCCCGAGAACGCTTCATAGTGCTTTGAAGGGAACATTGATGACAAAGAATTTTTGGTTGGCTCAGCCGAATTAGCCGGCTCGCTGGCCGGGTGTCTTCTCATGTTGCCGCGGTCCCGACATCGTGGCACCATAATACGGGGTAGATATATGGACTGATCTTTGGTATAAACATTGGGGTAAACGGGCACAGTGAACCTATCTCCCCTCCCCGACTGCAAATGGATGAGTCCAGATGCGACCATGAGGTCATAATGCTTTTAAATATCCATTGTTATGGGCGCCCAGAACACCAAATTCAATTGAAATACGTAAGATCCTATATAGCGACATGTACGATTGGGGAGCATTGATAGGATATTAATTTATTAAGATTGCTATATTCCCAAAATGCTGTTTGTTCTCTTATGCTTGAGAAAGTAGATGGCGGGCGGTGTTCGATCGATCAATACGTGTTGTCAGACTCATTGATGCAGAGTAGGGCAAAAAAACAAAAAAAACAAAAACAAAACAAAAAAAAGAGGAAAAGAGACATACAATATACAGTGGTAAGGTAGATAGAAATACTATGTACATTATAAACTGGAGAAACAGGGTAATGTTATTTACAATCCTTGTACGGGTGGCACAGCTGATGCGACTAATTTAAATACATGTTCTAGGGAGGGTAGGTCTTTCCCAGGTAGTCACAGAATGCTCCCACTATCTTAGAATTGTGCTCCCTTGAGAGGACCTCACTGTGCCCACTTAGCACCTGTAGGTTGATCTCCCCCAGAATAGATCCTTTCTCCCTGTTGGAAAGACACAGAGTCTGATTCACTATGTCCATCAGAGAATCGCGTTCTAACCCAAATCTCGAGCACTGGAAGACATAATGATGTACTGTCTCAGGCACATTGCAGACACTGCAGTCTGCTGACGTTAGGTTGGTGTTCAGCTTCACCTGATGATGTTTCAGTTTGGTATGACCACTGAGGATCTGGTTCAGGCAGCTTTGTTCTCTTCCTCTGTGTTTATGGAAAAACTTTCTGGTGTTGGTCTTCTTGATCACAGCCTGTACACAGCTTACCTTTGTGGAGTTTTCCAACCGCCGTTGCCATTTAACTACCGTCTTCTTCCTCATGTGTCGAAACACTGAGGATTTATCATTTGCGAATTCTGATTGCATGAACTGAGCCTCTACTGCTGCAGTTTTAGCATACTCATCAGCAATCTCGTTGCCTCTTATACCACGGTGACCTGGGCACCAGTGGCATCGGACTCTTGCTCCGCGTCTCAAAATGGTTGTAGCTGATGCTCTAATAGCACTAATATCCTCTGCTCTGTTGCCTGGAATGTCTGAAGAAAAGCTCAATCTCATAATTGAACCTTTTGTTGACATGTTTCATTGAACTCCCTAATAGTGGAACAGTCTGGTGAGAGAAATGAGTCCACCGAGTCAACATCCATCTTAGCATGCTGAGGGGATTTCCCGTTTCGCTTAAGACTGTCCTTAGCTCAACGCTATGATTCGGCATGTATTCCACATGATGCCACCTCTCGGCTGCAAAGGATATATTTCTGAAGGGACATAATCCTGTTCGAAAGTTGTTCCTGAAGCATCAAGTCACATGCCCGCCGCATTTAAACGAGCCAATGAAATTATCTGTATTTAAATATTTTGACCTGGGCATTTCAGACATGTTAGTCTCACTTGAGTGCAGAGGCGCAAGACTGGGGGATTCTATGCGAGACAAAAACGAAGTTGTGCGAATCAGCTACTTTAGTTCTCACTCTAATGGAGCATGCTTATTTGTTTTTCTTAAGAAAAATCATATCACAAACGACCTTACCTATTTCAAAAAAATAAAATCGGTGACAGTTCACAGGAAAATGATATGCTTTTTATTTTGTGATAGGGGCATTTCAAGGCCCACCAAGAGATCATTTCAGTCGATGGCTTTCTGGAGGTGTGTCTTCGTTTTATGAATGTGATTGCGCCGTTGTCGGATCTCACGGGACCAATCGGAGGTGACCAATTGGGAAATGCCCTAATATACTCGGATATCACCCATTACTGCATGGCTATGAGCAGAAGTTTCTACGTTTGATCGTGCCATGCGTTAGGATGATGATCAACATCATGAAGTGAGGACATTGATCTTGGCAATGCAGAGCTAGAGGAAGGAGATAAATCTGTCAGTGTCGTCAACGTCTCCCGATCGAGGGAAGAAAAACATGTGTTCAAATTCTACAATGCATGAAAAAAATGGAGAAACTAGTTGGAATACATGACAGTATGGTGATAAAAAAAATTTCAGAAGGGGTGACAAGCTGAAGTACCAGGAAGACAAGTAAAAAAATAGTTACTTCTGGACAGTAACTTTCAAAAACCTGAACGGATTCTTTGCAGATTTGGTATGTGGATAACGAGGATATCACTCGAGATTGCTTTCCATGCTGGGTATATTGTACCATTCCCTGTTGTTTCTCTGCGTTTACGAATAATAGCATACGGCGACATACTATACGAGATTCTAGTAACATATTCACTTTACTTTCATCGGCACGAACTCCGTGGCGAAAACGGGAGTGTTCGAATTTATTGTTTCACGGGTATATTGAAAATGCTCCCGTTTTCGTTTTATTAGGATGGACAAAATCACGACGGGAAAAATCGGCCGTTTTCGAATTAAATTTGGATGGTGAATTAATAGGGAAATTACCGTACTGACTTAAGGTTCCAAGCCAAATCAGTAGTTTCAATGTCGGTGGACTTCAGACGCTCTGATTTTCATTAAAATTTTCTCTGAAGCATCAAATTAATTAATGGGATAAATTATCAAAGTATTGTGTTTCGTACCTTTCATCCTGTTATGACTGTCAAAGGTAACTAAAGCATTACACATAACACAACCTATACACATGATCAAATTTTGGGAAATAGGAAAAACTATGTATTTCTAAAGATCAGTCAAACATCAAAAACATAAAATCACACAGATAACGGCAGTCTTTCGAAGTCCACGAGTTCTAGTTTTCAAATTTGGTATGTATATACCATGCCATGAGATATCACTTGGGATTGTGTTTTGCACGTCTAGAGCGCCACCTAGTGGCAAAGTTTTTTTCTGGGCAATAACTTGAACCGCTCGCCTTCTCAAATTTGGTATAGGTATGAATATACCATGACATGTCATTGGGGATTGTTACACCCACTTTGACCAACAGGTGGTGCGACCTGGTGGCAAACTCCGAAATTAATTTCCAGGCGATAGAACTGCTCATCGGATTTTTTTTTCTTCAAATTTGGTATTTGTATACAGTGCCATGAGATGTCACTTTGCATTGTGTTTCGCCCACTTGCTCTTACAGGTGGCACCACCGGATGGCAAAATCTAAATATGGTTTCCGGACAATAACTTGGGAACTGTTCATTGCATTGTTCTCAAATTTGGTATGCAGGTACCATGCAATGAGTTGTCGCTTGTGAATGTGTGTCGCCCACTTGTGCCTACATGTCATGCCACCTAGTGGCAAAATCTGAATTTGGTTTCCAGGCGATAACTTGAGGATTCCTTGTTGGATTCTTGTCAAGTTTGGCATGCAGATGAGTTGCGGCTTGGGTTTGCATTTTGCATGCCATGACTCCCTCCTATACATCCAAACTCCTACACTCCTAAAAAACATCTTGGTCTGGACTTTTAAGAGACTGAGGGGTTGTTTAATTGTGCTGCAACCCACCAGCAGTCAAGCAACCCTCAGCTTGTTTCTCCCAGTAATTTCAGTGTACATGTACGGGTGGCAGCGTGCAACCAGGGATAGAGGATTGTCTGTACCTGATAGAACAATGAGTAATTCGAAAAAGGACATGGGTGGGGAAAATGAACTGAGAGGAAATTCACACCCATCTAAATTACACCAAGCCAATTTCTACTTTCCTACTTCGAACTTCTGTTGATATCTCAAGAACTTGTTATTTTTTTCAAAGAACTTGCACATTAACGCGAGACATCGCTGACCTCAAAACCATAAGAAATTTTGAAATGTGTCCTAGAAGAGCATTACTGATTGCCTGGCCTATTTATTGGGCCAACTCAATATGAGGAGGAATGGTGTCGCTACTTGAGGATGACGTCGGGTCACCCTACACACAGAAGGTAGGTTCTGATTGGTTCGTCTCTCATTCGTAGGTGAAATTTGCACCTGGGATATTAAAGTAAAGGCTGCGACAACAAACACACTGTGTGGAAGAACTATATTAAAAGTATCATTTGACGGCAACAAATATTTTTTTGTGATTTTTATACGCCCGCCAAAAGGCGGACGTATTATGTGATGGCGGTGTCTGTCCGTCCGTCGTGTCCGGTCTATATCTGGAACAGTTTTCTATCTACAGTTCCAATTTTTGGTGAGTGGATACCCTACGGGAAGACGATGTGTCGCCTACCAAAATGAAGGTCGAGGTCAGAGGTCAAAGGTCACTGGCCTAAAAAACAGGAAATCACTGAAGTGTTCGTGTCTGGGTTATATCTGTGAATGTTTTCTATCCACAGTTGCAATTTTTTGTGAGTGGGTACGATGTGTCCCGTACCAAACTTGAGGTCGAGGTCCGAGGTCTAAGGTCACTGTTGCCTAAAATCAGGAAATCATTGATCATTGACAGTTTTCTATCTACAGTTCTAATTTGTGACGATTGGATGCCCTAGGGGGGAACGATGTGTTGCATACCAAATGGAGGTCAGAGGTCAAAGGTCAGTGTGACCGAAAAATCAGAAAATCAAAGTTTCTATTTTTTTGTGAGGATTTAATAGAGGGAAACGAAGTGTCGCATACCAAAAAATAGGTCAAGGTCGAAGGTCAAAGGTCACTGACCCCAAAATCGGGAAATTATTAAAAATAATTTTTTTTTTGTCAGTAGATACATCAGGGGGACACGATGTGTCACCTACCAAAATGTAGGTCAAAGGTCGGTGACCCCAAAATTCGTGAAATTGTTAAAAATCATGATTTTTTTAGTCCATTGAGAAATTACGAGGAGTCATTTTGTCATGTACCAAAATTTAGATAGTCAAGGTCACTGTGACCCCAGAATCAAGGTCAAAGATCAGGTCAGTGTGACCTGAAAATCAGGAAATCATTAAAACTTACGAATTTTTTGTGAGTGGATTCAATAGGGGGAAATGAAATGTCGCATATCAAAAATTGGGTCAAGGTCAAAGGTCACTGTGACCCCTAAATCAGGATTTTTTTTGTGTGTCAGTAAATACATTAAGGGGACACGATGTGTCGCATACCAAAATGTAGGTCAAGATCGTGAAATTGTTCAAAATCATGATTTTTGGTGTCCATTGAGAAATTATGAGGAGACGGTTTGTCATGTACAAAAATTTAGGTCAAGGTCAATAGTCAAGGTCACTAACTCCAGAATCAAGAAATCTTTGAAAATTACTTTTTTTTTTGTGTCCGTAGATAGGGGGACATGTGTCACGTACCAAAATGTAGGTCAAGGCCAGACGTCAAGGTCACTGTGACCCCCGAAAATCATAAAATTCATAAAAAGATTTTTTTTGCGTCTATTGATACATTGAGGGAAGACGATGTGTGGTGTACCAAAATTTAGGTCAAGGTCACTGTGACCCCAAAATCAGGAAATCCTTCAAAATAACTTTTTTTCTGCCAGTAGATGCATTAGAGGGACATGTATTACATACCAAAATGTGAGTCGGAGCTCAAGGTCACTGTGACCCCAAAATCAAGAAATCATTAAAAATCACATTTTCATATGCCTGTCGAAGACGAGGTCGTGTATTGCAATGTTGAGTTCTGTCCAATCATCCATTAACATTTGTCCCTGCGATATCTTTAGTTTCAAGGTATGGATTGGTACCAAACTTGGAGTATACCTTACTCATGGCAGAGGAGCCATACATTTTGAGATCAATTTTTCAAAGGTCAAGGTCACAGTCTCCCCCCCCACAAACTGATTCAAGTTTAGCTGACTATATGTGTCAGGTTGGAATATTCAGAGTTCTCTCCCCTACATGTGTATGTCAATTGTCTTGTGGAGTTTTCTCCCATGTTTGAAACAGCTACATTTAGTTAAACTCAACATTGTGAAATAAAACCATACATGTACTAATTTAACGGGGAGAGGGGTCCTTTATGAACTTCATACCTGTTTATTAACTCCAGAACAAGGGTTTACTTCATCACTTTCTTCTTCCTTCATGAAAAATTCTCTCGTTTGAAAGGAATCCATTTGCAGGAAAACCGCTATTTTCTTGTGTTTGATTATTGTCGATTTCAGTGTGCGATATGTGAGCTCTCGGCTCTTGCTTCAAGGTCAACTAGTTACCAAGAGTTAAGCTCATTTTAGTTAATCATTCAATAAAAGATGTGATATGTTAACTTCTCAGAAGCTCAAAATTGTAGACCTTTCTCTGGATTGCTATACCAATTGGAATCAAGGCTATCAAACAACCTTGAAATTTGGACCAATGTAATTTCAGATATACGAGCGTATATTGAAGCCCCTTGGGCTCTTGTTACCCATTAATTTTGCCCGAAGGGTATTGTCGTCGTCAGCGTCGTCTGTCTGTCCGTCTGTCCATCTGTCTTGTCTGTGAACACGATATCTCAAGAAGGATTAGAGCCAGGTAATGTAAATTCATATTACATATGCATCTGGTGAAGGGTCGGAAGCGTATTGAAAATGACTGACCTTGACCTATTTTATCAAGGTCAAATTCTAGTATTTGCTATATGTTTTGAAGGATTAAAGCTAGGGTCTCCGAATTCATATTACAAATGCAACTGGTGATTGACTAGAAGCCTATCCCAGTTGACTGACCTTGACCTATTTTTTCAAGGTCATAAAACATGAACAAATTCAGCTATGCTTTCCAAAGTAATACTATATATACATCTGGGGATGATCCACAGATGTGCTGAAGATGACTGACCTTGACCTATTTTATCAAGGGCAAATTCCAGTATCTGCTACATTTTTTGAAGAATTGAAGTTCATTGGTAGGGCTGAAATTCAAGCATCAAGGCTGGACATCCGAAGTCTATAAATTCTGTACAGGTAGTCTATATACATGACCATATTACAAGGTCACTTGAATTGAGGGTGGAGTGATTGCCTATTGCAGTTTCAGTGGAAGATTAATGGCATTTAAAGCCATTAACCTTTCTCACTGACCCCATTAATAATTGTAATGGCAAATGCAGGCCATTAATTTCGGTTTCATGCAAATGTTAATGGCGTCTATAGACCATTCAAATTTGAGTCCCTGAAATCCAACGTAGTTTAATGGCAATTTGTTACAGTGTGCCATTAAGTTGAATTTTTAATGGGACAACATTTTGCCCATTAAAAATATTGGAACAAAAATTAATGGGTGAATTTGATGAATATTCACATATTAATGGCATTCTAATGGCATTTGAATGACTAATTGACATTCTGTGCAGTAGTGGGGGTTGTTGCACCTTTTAGGTGCTGCCTCGTGTTAATTCTGCTTTGGACATTATCAGAAGTCTAAAATCTAATGGTGGTCAACTCTATACATGTACATGTACATAATAATTTCCCTGTATTCAGAAATGTTTTCTTTCCATTCTACTTCCAAAATATTCATGGAATTTTGCAAGAGTTTTCCCTGATCCACAGAAATCTACATATTACATGCACCACAACTTTTCAGCAGGGTACTGGACAAGGGGAGATAACCACAGAGAATTTAGCTGTAATGTGCTGCAAAATGTTTAAATTTAGGGTCTACAGTTTAAAGCTTCACAACTTTTTCTGCTTATGAATACCACTTACCAATTACACAGTTGGCTTCAATTATGCTTCATTTGAAATTTCCACACCTTGGAAACACTTATACTTTCAGCAGAATTATTACAGATCTGAGTTTATAGTGCACAGAGGCTTTATTTTTGAATGATACAGTGAATAAAGTCAATGATTACTTGCTATCTTCTGACTAAACGTATGAAACAACTTTAAGATGTATTAGGTGTGGATGAAAAGAATCTATCCAAGTAATTGTATTACAAGAACAATAAATTGTATTACGGTACAACAACAAAATGTTCCCTCGCCACCCGATAAATGAAAGCTTTTTCTGTAAAAATGATGAACAATATAAGAACAGTACAGCATTCTTTTTGGGATTTGCACCCAGCGACAAAAGCCCCAATTGACAAAAGCCCCATCCAACATCTAGTTTCAGGCCAAGGCAATAAAATCACAACTTTACATATTTTTTCCTACAGATAAGATGCATACATTGTCACTTTCTATACCCCTGTATATGTTAGGGGGGTATACTAGATTCCAATTGTGCATCTGTCCTTCCATCTGAAATTCTGGGCAATAACCGCTCATCGGATTCTTGTCAAATTTTGTATGTAAATACTAGTAAATGCCATCAGATGTTGCCTGGAATGGCATTTCAATTACTTTCGCCAATAGATGACCCCACCTGGTGGTAAAATCCTATATGCTTTTCCGGGCAATAACTTGGAGAACCTCGTATCGGATTCTTTTCAAATTTAGTTTGTATATACCATGCCATGAGATATCACTTGGGATTGTGTTTTGCGCATCTAGAGCGCCACCTAGTGGCAAAGTTTTTTTCTGGGCAAGAACTTGAACCGCTCACCTTCTCAAATTTGGTACAGGTATGAATATACCATGACATGTCATTGGGGATTGTTACACCCACTTTGACCAACAGGTGGTGCGACCTGGTGGCAAACTCCGAAATTAATTTCCAGGCGATTATGAGAACTGCTCATCGGATTTTTTTTCTTCAAATTTGGTATTTGTATACAGTGCCATGAGATGTCCCTTTGGATTGTGTTTCACCCACTTGCTCTTACAGGTGGCACCACCAGATGGCAAAATCTAAATCTGGTTTCCGGACAATAACTTGGGAACTGTTCACTGCATTCTTCTCAAATTTGGTATGCAGGTACCATGCCATGAGTTGTCGCTTGTGCATGTGTGTCGCCCACTTGTGCCTACATGTCATGCCACCTAGTGGCAAAATCTGAATTTGGTTTCCAGGCGATAACTTGAGGATTCCTTGTTGGATTCTTGTCAAATTTGGTATGCAGATGAGTTGCGGCTTGGGTTTCATTTTGCATGCCATGACTCCCTCCTATACATCCAAACTCCTACACTCATAAAAACATCTTGGTCTGAACTTTTAAGAGACTGAGGGGTTGTGGCACATGTGGTGCCTCATGTTTAATTGTGCTGCAATCCAGCAGCAGTCGAGCAACCCTCAGCTTGTTTCTCCCAGTAATTTCAGTGTACCCTACTCAAAACCATAAGAAATTTTGAAATGTGTCCTAGAAGAGCATTACTGATTGCCTGGCCTATTTATTGGGCCAACTCAATATGAGGAGGAATGGTGTCGCTACTTGAGGATGACGTCAGGTCACCCTACACACAGAAGGTAGGTTCTGATTGGTTCGTCTCTCATTCGTAGGTGAAATTTGCACCTGGGATATTAAAGTTAAAGTAAAGGCTGCGACAACAAACACACTGTGTGGAAGAACTATATTAAAAGTATCATTTGACGGCAACAAATATTTTTTTGTGATTTTTATACGCCCGCCAAAATGCGGACGTATTATGTGATGGCGGTGTCTGTCCGTCTGTCCGTCCGTCGTGTCCGGTCTATATATGGAACAGTTTTCTATCTACAGTTCCAATTTTTGGTGAGTGGATACCCTACGGGGAGACGATGTGTCGCCTACCAAAATGAAGGTCGAGGTCAGAGGTCAAAGGTCACTGGCCTAAAAAACAGGAAATCACTGAAGTGTTCGTGTCCGGTCTATATCTGTGAATGTTTTCTATCCACAGTTGCAATTTTTTGTGAGTGGGTACGATGTGTCCCGTACCAAACTTGAGGTCGAGGTCAGAGGTCTAAGCTAGGTCACTGTTGCCTAAAATCAGGAAATCATTGATCATTGACAGTTTTCTATCTACAGTTCTAATTTGTGACGATTGGATGCCCTAGGGGGGAACGATGTGTTTCATACCAAATGGAGGTCACAGGTCAGTGTGACCGAAAAATCAGAAAATTAATAAAAGTTTCTAATTTTTTGTGAGGATTTAATAGAGGGAAACGAAGTGTCGCATACCAAAAAATAGGTCAAGGTCGAAGGTCAAAGGTCACTGTGGCCCCAAAATCGTGAAATTATTAAAAATAACATTTTTTTTGTCAGTAGATACATTAGGGGGACACGATGTGTCACCTACCAAAATGTAGGTCAAAGGTCAAGGTCACTGTGACCCCAAAATTCGTGAAATTGTTAAAAATCTTGATTTTTTTTAGTCCATTGAGAAATTACGAGGAGTCGTTTTGCCATGTACCAAAATTTAGATAGTCAAGGTCACTGTGACCCCAGAATCAAGGTCAAAGGTCAGAGGTCAGTGTGACCTGAAAATCAGGAAATCATTAAAACTTACGAATTTTTTGTGAGTGGATTCAATAGGGGGAAATGAAATGTCGCATATCAAAAATTGGGTCAAGGTCAAAGGTCACTGTGACCCCTAAATCAGGAATTTTTTTGTGTGTCAGTAAATACATTAAGGGGACACGATGTGTCGCATACCAAAATGTAGGTCAAGATCGTGAAATTGTTCAAAATCATGATTTTTGGTGTCCATTGAGAAATTATGAGACGGTTTCTCATGTACAAAAATTTAGGTCAAGGTCACTAACTCCAGAATCAAGAAATCTTTGAAAATTACTTTTTTTTGTGTCCGTAGATAGGGGACATGTGTCACGTACCAAAATGTAGGTCAAGGCCAGACGTCAAGGTCACTGTGACCCCCGAAAATCATAAAATTCATAAAAAGATTTTTTTTGCGTCTATTGATACATTGAGGGAAGACGATGTGTGGTGTACCAAAATTTAGGTCAAGGTCACTGTGACCCCAAAATCAGGAAATCCTTCAAAATAACTTTTTTTTCTGCCAGTAGATGCATTAGAGGGACATGTATTACATACCAAAATGTGAGTCCGAGCTCAAGGTCACTGTGACCCCAAAATCAAGAAATCATTAAAAATCACATTTTCATATGCCTGTCGAAGACGAGGTCGTGTATTGCAATGTTGAGTTCTGTCCAATCATCCATTAACATTTGTCCCTGCGATATCTTTAGTTTCAAGGTATGGATTGGTACCAAACTTGGAGTATACCTTACTCATGGCAGAGGAGCCATACATTTTGAGATCAATTTTTCAAAGGTCAAGGTCACAGTCTCCCCCCCCACAAACTGATTCAAGTTTAGCTGACTATATGTGTCAGGTTGGAATATTCAGAGTTCTCTCCCCTACATGTGTATGTCAATTGTCTTGTGGAGTTTTCTCCCATGTTTGAAACAGCTACATTTAGTTAAACTCAACATTGTGAAATAAAACCATACATGTACTAATTTAACGGGGAGAGGGGTCCTTTATGAACTTCATACCTGTTTATTAACTCCAGAACAAGGGTTTACTTCATCACTTTCTTCTTCCTTCATGAAAAATTCTCTCGTTTGAAAGGAATCCACTTGCAGGAAAACCGCTATTTTCTTGTGTTTGATTATTGTCGATTTCAGTGTGCGATATGTGAGCTCTCGGCTCTTGCTTCAAGGTCAACTAGTTACCAAGAGTTAAGCTCATTTTAGTTTATCATTCAATAAAAGATGTGATATGTTAACTTCTCAGAAGCTCAAAATTGTAGACCTTTCTCTGGATTGCTATACCAATTGGAATCAAGGCTATCAAACAACCTTGAAATTTGGACCAATGTAATTTCAGATATACGAGCGTATATTGAAGCCCCTTGGGCTCTTGTTACCCATTAATTTTGCCCGAAGGGTATTGTCGTCGTCAGCGTCGTCTGTCTGTCCGTCTGTCCATCTGTCTTGTCTGTGAACACGATATCTCAAGAAGGACTAGAGCCAGGTAATGTAAATTCATATTACATATGCATCTGGTGAAGGGTCGGAAGCGTATTGAAAATGACTGACCTTGACCTATTTTATCAAGGTCAAATTCTAGTATTTGCTATATGTTTTGAAGGATTAAAGCTAGGGTCTCCGAATTCATATTACAAATGCAACTGGTGATTGACTAGAAGCCTATCCCAGTTGACTGACCTTGACCTATTTTTTCAAGGTCATAAAACATGAACAAATTCAGCTATGCTTTCCAAAGTAATACTATATATACATCTGGGGATGATCCACAGATGTGCTGAAGATGACTGACCTTGACCTATTTTATCAAGGGCAAATTCCAGTATCTGCTACATTTTTTGAAGAATTGAAGTTCATTGGTAGGGCTGAAATTCAAGCATCAAGGCTGGACATCCGAAGTCTATAAATTCTGTACAGGTAGTCTATATACATGACCATATTACAAGGTCACTTGAATTGAGGGTGGAGTGATTGCCTATTGCAGTTTCAGTGGAAGATTAATGGCATTTAAAGCCATTAACCTTTCTCACTGACCCCATTAATAATTGTAATGGCAAATGCAGGCCATTAATTTCGGTTTCATGCAAATGTTAATGGCGTCTATAGACCATTCAAATTTGAGTCCCTGAAATCCAACGTAGTTTAATGGCAATTTGTTACAGTGTGCCATTAAGTTGAATTTTTAATGGGACAACATTTTGCCCATTAAAAATATTGGAACAAAAATTAATGGGTGAATTTGATGAATATTCACATATTAATGGCATTCTAATGGCATTTGAATGACTAATTGACATTCTGTGCAGTAGTGGGGGTTGTTGCACCTTTTAGGTGCTGCCTCGTGTTAATTCTGCTTTGGACATTATCAGAAGTCTAAAATCTAATGGTGGTCAACTCTATACATGTACATGTACATAATAATTTCCCTGTATTCAGAAATGTTTTCTTTCCATTCTACTTCCAAAATATTCATGGAATTTTGCAAGAGTTTTCCCTGATCCACAGAAATCTACATATTACATGCACCACAACTTTTCAGCAGGGTACTGGACAAGGGGAGATAACCACAGAGAATTTAGCTGTAATGTGCTGCAAAATGTTTAAATTTAGGGTCTACAGTTTAAAGCTTCACAACTTTTTCTGCTTATGAATACCACTTACCAATTACACAGTTGGCTTCAATTATGCTTCATTTGAAATTTCCACACCTTGGAAACACTTATACTTTCAGCAGAATTATTACAGATCTGAGTTTATAGTGCACAGAGGCTTTATTTTTGAATGATACAGTGAATAAAGTCAATGATTACTTGCTATCTTCTGACTAAACGTATGAAACAACTTTAAGATGTATTAGGTGTGGATGAAAAGAATCTATCCAAGTAATTGTATTACAAGAACAATAAATTGTATTACGGTACAACAACAAAATGTCCCCTCGCCACCCGATAAATGAAAGCTTTTTCTGTAAAAATGATGAACAATATAAGAACAGTATAGCATTCTTTTTGGGATTTGCACCCAGCGACAAAAGCCCCAATTGACAAAAGCCCCATCCAACATCTAGTTTCAGGCCAAGGCAATAAAATCACAACTTTACATATTTTTTCCTACAGATAAGATGCATACATTGTCACTTTCTATACCCCTGTATATGTTAGGGGGGTATACTAGATTCCAATTGTGCATCTGTCCTTCCATCTGAAATTCTGGGCAATAACCGCTCATCGGATTCTTGTCAAATTTTGTATGTAAATACTAGTAAATGCCATCAGATGTTGCCTGGAATGGCATTTCAATTACTTTCGCCAATAGATGGCCCCACCTGGTGGTAAAATCCTATATGCTTTTCCGGGCAATAACTTGGAGAACCTCGTATCGGATTCTTTTCAAATTTAGTTTGTATATACCATGCCATGAGATATCACTTGGGATTGTGTTTTGCGCATCTAGAGCGCCACCTAGTGGCAAAGTTTTTTTCTGGGCAAGAACTTGAACCGCTCACCTTCTCAAATTTGGTACAGGTATGAATATACCATGACATGTCATTGGGGATTGTTACACCCACTTTGACCAACAGGTGGTGCGACCTGGTGGCAAACTCCGAAATTAATTTCCAGGCGATTATGAGAACTGCTCATCGGATTTTTTTTCTTCAAATTTGGTATTTGTATACAGTGCCATGAGATGTCCCTTTGGATTGTGTTTCACCCACTTGCTCTTACAGGTGGCACCACCAGATGGCAAAATCTAAATCTGGTTTCCGGACAATAACTTGGGAACTGTTCACTGCATTCTTCTCAAATTTGGTATGCAGGTACCATGCCATGAGTTGTCGCTTGTGCATGTGTGTCGCCCACTTGTGCCTACATGTCATGCCACCTAGTGGCAAAATCTGAATTTGGTTTCCAGGCAATAACTTGAGGATTCATTGTTGGATTCTTGTCAAATTTGGTATGCAGATGAGTTGCGGCTTGGGTTTCATTTTGCATGCCATGACTCCCTCCTATACATCCAAACTCCTACTCTCATAAGAACATCTTGGTCTGAACTTTTAAGAGACTGAGGGGTTGTGGCACATGTGGTGCCTCATGTTTAATTGTGCTGCAATCCAGCAGCAGTCGAGCAACCCTCAGCTTGTTTCTCCCAGTAATTTCAGTGTACCCTACTCAAAACCATAAGAAATTTTGAAATGTGTCCTAGAAGAGCATTACTGATTGCCTGGCCTATTTATTGGGCCAACTCAATATGAGGAGGAATGGTGTCGCTACTTGAGGATGACGTCAGGTCACCCTACACACAGAAGGTAGGTTCTGATTGGTTCGTCTCTCATTCGTAGGTGAAATTTGCACCTGGGATATTAAAGTTAAAGTAAAGGCTGTGACAACAAACACACTGTGTGGAAGAACTATATTAAAAGTATCATTTGACGGCAACAAATATTTTTTTGTGATTTTTATACGCCCGCCAAAATGCGGACGTATTATGTGATGGCGGTGTCTGTCCGTCTGTCCGTCCGTCGTGTCCGGTCTATATATGGAACAGTTTTCTATCTACAGTTCCAATTTTTGGTGAGTGGATACCCTACGGGGAGACGATGTGTCGCCTACCAAAATGAAGGTCGAGGTCAGAGGTCAAAGGTCACTGGCCTAAAAAACAGGAAATCACTGAAGTGTTCGTGTCCGGTCTATATCTGTGAATGTTTTCTATCCACAGTTGCAATTTTTTGTGAGTGGGTACGATGTGTCCCGTACCAAACTTGAGGTCGAGGTCAGAGGTCTAAGCTAGGTCACTGTTGCCTAAAATCAGGAAATCATTGATCATTGACAGTTTTCTATCTACAGTTCTAATTTGTGACGATTGGATGCCCTAGGGGGGAACGATGTGTTTCATACCAAATGGAGGTCACAGGTCAGTGTGACCGAAAAATCAGAAAATTAATAAAAGTTTCTAATTTTTTGTGAGGATTTAATAGAGGGAAACGAAGTGTCGCATACCAAAAAATAGGTCAAGGTCGAAGGTCAAAGGTCACTGTGGCCCCAAAATCGTGAAATTATTAAAAATAACATTTTTTTTGTCAGTAGATACATTAGGGGGACACGATGTGTCACCTACCAAAATGTAGGTCAAAGGTCAAGGTCACTGTGACCCCAAAATTCGTGAAATTGTTAAAAATCTTGATTTTTTTTAGTCCATTGAGAAATTACGAGGAGTCGTTTTGCCATGTACCAAAATTTAGATAGTCAAGGTCACTGTGACCCCAGAATCAAGGTCAAAGGTCAGAGGTCAGTGTGACCTGAAAATCAGGAAATCATTAAAACTTACGAATTTTTTGTGAGTGGATTCAATAGGGGGAAATGAAATGTCGCATATCAAAAATTGGGTCAAGGTCAAAGGTCACTGTGACCCCTAAATCAGGAATTTTTTTGTGTGTCAGTAAATACATTAAGGGGACACGATGTGTCGCATACCAAAATGTAGGTCAAGATCGTGAAATTGTTCAAAATCATGATTTTTGGTGTCCATTGAGAAATTATGAGACGGTTTCTCATGTACAAAAATTTAGGTCAAGGTCACTAACTCCAGAATCAAGAAATCTTTGAAAATTACTTTTTTTTTGTGTCCGTAGATAGGGGACATGTGTCACGTACCAAAATGTAGGTCAAGGCCAGACGTCAAGGTCACTGTGACCCCCGAAAATCATAAAATTCATAAAAAGATTTTTTTTGCGTCTATTGATACATTGAGGGAAGACGATGTGTGGTGTACCAAAATTTAGGTCAAGGTCACTGTGACCCCAAAATCAGGAAATCCTTCAAAATAACTTTTTTTTCTGCCAGTAGATGCATTAGAGGGACATGTATTACATACCAAAATGTGAGTCAGAGCTCAAGGTCACTGTGACCCCAAAATCAAGAAATCATTAAAAATCACATTTTCATATGTCTGTCGAAGACGAGGTCGTGTATTGCAATGTTGAGTTCTGTCCAATCATCCATTAACATTTGCCCCTGCGATATCTTTAGTTTCAAGGTATGGATTGGTACCAAACTTGGAGTATACCTTACTCATGGCAGAGGAGCCATACATTTTGAGATCAATTTTTCAAAGGTCAAGGTCACAGTCTCCCCCCCCACAAACTGATTCAAGTTTAGCTGACTATATGTGTCAGGTTGGAATATTCAGAGTTCTCTCCCCTACATGTGTATGTCAATTGTCTTGTGGAGTTTTCTCCCATGTTTGAAACAGCTACATTTAGTTAAACTCAACATTGTGAAATAAAACCATACATGTACTAATTTAACGGGGAGAGGGGTCCTTTATGAACTTCATACCTGTTTATTAACTCCAGAACAAGGGTTTACTTCATCACTTTCTTCTTCCTTCATGAAAAATTCTCTCGTTTGAAAGGAATCCATTTGCAGGAAAACCGCTATTTTCTTGTGTTTGATTATTGTCGATTTCAGTGTGCGATATGTGAGCTCTCGGCTCTTG
The DNA here is from genome assembly GCA_036873755.1 of Hanleya hanleyi. Classification (NCBI taxonomy): domain Eukaryota; kingdom Metazoa; phylum Mollusca; class Polyplacophora; order Lepidopleurida; family Hanleyidae; genus Hanleya; species Hanleya hanleyi. The sequence continues at coordinate 33,508 of JAVTVY010001403.1, forward strand.
CTTCAAGGTCAACTAGTTACCAAGAGTTAAGCTCATTTTAGTTAATCATTCAATAAAAGATGTGATATGTTAACTTCTCAGAAGCTCAAAATTGTAGACCTTTCTCTGGATTGCTATACCAATTGGAATCAAGGCTATCAAACAACCTTGAAATTTGGACCAATGTAATTTCAGATATACGAGCGTATATTGAAGCCCCTTGGGCTCTTGTTACCCATTAATTTTGCCCGAAGGGTATTGTCGTCGTCAGCGTCGTCTGTCTGTCCGTCTGTCCATCTGTCTTGTCTGTGAACACGATATCTCAAGAAGGATTAGAGCCAGGTAATGTAAATTCATATTACATATGCATCTGGTGAAGGGTCGGAAGCGTATTGAAAATGACTGACCTTGACCTATTTTATCAAGGTCAAATTCTAGTATTTGCTATATGTTTTGAAGGATTAAAGCTAGGGTCTCCGAATTCATATTACAAATGCAACTGGTGATTGACTAGAAGCCTATCCCAGTTGACTGACCTTGACCTATTTTTTCAAGGTCATAAAACATGAACAAATTCAGCTATGCTTTCCAAAGTAATACTATATATACATCTGGGGATGATCCACAGATGTGCTGAAGATGACTGACCTTGACCTATTTTATCAAGGGCAAATTCCAGTATCTGCTACATTTTTTGAAGAATTGAAGTTCATTGGTAGGGTTGAAATTCAAGCATCAAGCCTGGACATCCGAAGTCTATAAATTCTGTACAGGCAGTCTATATACATTACCATATTACAAGGTCATTTGAATTGAGGGTGGAGTGATTGCCTATTGCAGTTTCAGTGGAAGATTAATGGAATTTAAAGCCATTAACCTTTCTCACTGACCCCATTAATAATTGTAATGGCAAATGCAGGCCATTAATTTCGGCTTCATGCAAATGTTAATGGCATCTATAGACCATTCAATTTGAGTCCGTAGTTTAATGGCAATTTGTTACAGTGTGCCATTAAGTTGAATTTTTAATGGGACAACATTTTGCCCATTAAAAATATTGGAACAAAAATTAATGGGTGAATTTAATGAATATTCACATATTAATGGCATTCTAATGGCATTTGAATGACTTTATTTGACATTCTGTGCAGTAGTGGGGGTTGTTGCACCTTTTAGGTGCTGCCTCGTGTTAATTCTGCTTTGGACATTATCAGAAGTTCATAAATATAATAAGTATTTATGAACTTCTGACATTATTTATAAGGTGAAATACCATTTTTTGTCAAATTGACTTTTCCAGTATTTTCAGTGTACATGACCATCTTGAATTATCCCTCAGTTTTGACTGGAGAGCATTACATGTACTTTGTAGGCTTGCTAAACCTGCTATCTATGTGGTATTATAAAAAACGTAACTTTTGTCAAAATTACCATGAGTTGAACTTGACCATTTTCCTCATCAAAATTAACAAGATTTTGAAGGGTAATCTACTAGTTTATATTGCAGCCAAAAAGTTGCTAACAATTCGCCAAGTACAGTCTCTGGTTTGCAACACAGCTGAATTCTATATTCAATGATACTGTTTATTTATTCTTGAATCTGGAGTGGGGTCATTCATGTCTTAGAGGACATCCGTGTTCATATCTAAACTCTTTTTGCGGGGGGGAGGGGGGGATCTAATGCAGCAGGTTTTTCCGTGTCCAACAGGAAGCCCTATTTCATTGTTATCAGTAATTTGAGAAAAGACAGACTGATATAGAACTGATAACAATTATCTGAAGGTATGTAACTAGTTCCTCTCGTGAACAATGGGTTGTTAGATCTTGAAAAGGTCTGGGGAACTTGGCACTGGAATAAGTTTCTATGAATTGAAATTCATCCAGAATTGAACGCCACTGGTTAGGAAGGATAACTCTGCAAATCCCCACTTCATACCAGTCTGAAGAATTGTCTCCCTTGAAAGCATTTATCTGCAATGCTCTACAGGCTTCGGCAAGCAAACCGCATCAGTACTCTATTCGCTCCAGGTCTATGTAGACCCAGTTGAGTTTATTGAACCTGTTTTACATGGAGTAAAAATCTGCTGAAAGTATTACAGTGGCCAAGGTGACGAAACAAAAAGAAAAGAGTTTAGCTGCAAGATATTGTTGGGTCTTGTTTGTGCCTATATTTGGCATAACCAGATCTATTTTAGTGAACCTGATTTTTTTTTAATTTTAGGTGTCATTTTCAGATTTATTTTTTTGGAGCATAAGTATGATATGGATCAACCGCCTCGCTGGGGGTCTAATAACACCCCAGCCATCAGTCAGATTTTTGGACCGGATTCGGGGCCTCCGCGCACATCGCCGGAAGTGACATCATATATAGTAAAATAGATGTTTACCGAACATTTCGATTACTTTTCAAGTCTGCATAATACCTCTGTTGACCTAGCGTTAAAAAGAATTATCTGGAGATAATTTTCCCTGTTTAACTGGACAGAACATATGAAAAGTAGTTCGCTCATGTGCAACGCTAAAGGAGTTGTTCGGCCGGATTCAAACTGAACCGTGCGTTGGTTGGTTTCCCCTGTACGTCATAGCAACGTAGTAAAGGTCAACTTCCGCTATTGGTGGCAGGGATGGTAATGGAGCCTGCGAAATGGAGCATGCGCTGTGGGGAGGTTGGATATGGATACCAGTCTGGGGTTGCCATATGTCATTTGCCGGAGAATGTTGCAAGATCTGGAAATATTATAGGAAGAGCAAATAAGGTATTTTATTATTTGGAGGTGGAGGGAAATATGGCATAAAATGTGGCTTGATGACATCACAGCCCTTGTCCTTTGACCTTGGTTTGCTATGGCAACATAGAGGGAAATTTGGGTCACGTGAAAGGTGGGGT
>JAVTVY010001404.1:0-32194 GCA_036873755.1 Hanleya hanleyi
CAGCGTATTTGAAGTCTGGGGACTACTTTTTCTCCGCGGAAGCTTTTTCCCGCGACCGCATCACCGCCAGACCGCATCACCGCGGAAGAATACATACCCGGGGGCACTTTGCCGGAACTATAGTGACCCGGAGTTACCTCCCCCTAGATTGGAACTCTTCTGTGTCTTTTCCGCCCTATGTCTGGGGGGAGGGGGGGAGAGGGGTGCGGAATTAGACTGGAGATGGGAAATATTCTTGGTTTTCATCGCCAGGGGCAAGTTTAAGGGATACGGCAAGCATAATCTATTGTCAACCTTTGGTTCAAACCATTTCACTTTGAAACGACTGATAATACGAATAAATGGTTCTGTTTTGCTAGGTATCAATCTTTTGTTTACTTTTACCCTATTTAAGGTGTCAGGACACTAATAATAAGACAACCAGTCTGCTTCGAATTAACAGTATGAGGGTACGATTACCACAGTTACCTGGCCTTCGAATTAACAGTATGAGGGTACGATTACCACAGTTACCTGGCCTTCGAATTAACAGTATGAGGGTACGATTACCACAGTTACCTGGCCTGGGTCATAATTGAAGTTACATGCACAAGTATATTTTCTATCAATTAGAAAAAATAATCATATGGAAAAATCAAATCTATTTTTTTATTTTTCCTGAAAGTTAGTTTCTTTCTTTCTTTACTCAAATTGATTCCCACTGATGTCAAGCCCCACCCGAACCCCCACCGGAACAATGTTACTCTATTTCTTACTGTTTTACCATGCCCTGATTTTATGACATATTTACGATTGTATATTTATGTCAGACATCGTTATACGTCAGTTCATACTTGGTTAATCGTGCAATTTGTTTCTCTAGCTTCTATTTCTGTTTTAAGGGAGCATTTTCTCTTGAAGACATCGAAATACAATTCGTGAAAAGCTACTTTCCTTGGGAAATATTGACGTTTTATTGTGTTCCCCTTCCCCTTATTATTTCTCACCGGGATAATTGTCTGAATGTGTTTGAATTAGTTGATAACATTTGACCTCTAAGGAATAAACATACCATCTTAGTTTCACTAGCTTTGATAGGACATTTTCCCTATTTCCTTATGTTCGGATAATAGCAATGCCAGTCCCGTTGATCTGATAGAATGTCTAAATATATGTGATCAACAGGTCACAACCAGTCTGGCCAAAGGTGGTATAATGCAGGCAAATAAGTAAAAGTGTCAGATATTCAACGGTATTTCGCTTACTTAAAATTTCAAGGATATTTTCCTCAATTAAAATAGACGATATGAATTTTACCGATCATGATACAATTAGGCGTTAGATTGGACAAACGATAGACAACAGTCGTCCAGGAACAAATTCATCCTCAATAGACTGAACACAGTAACGATAAAGAGATCCGACCTCCAGAAGATAGGCGTCCTATAAACAACATTTGCTTGTGGCATGATAAAGATCCGGTGAACCGGTTTTCAGTAGATAGCCGTCATATAGAGAATATTTGCGTATGGCACGGTAAAGATCCGGAGATCTGACCTTCAGTATATGGCCGGTCTATAAACAACATTTGCGTATGACACGGTAAACATCCGAAGAAAAGAGTTTCAATAGATATCCGTCATATAAAGAATATTTGCGTATGGCACGGAAAATCCGGAGATCCGACTTTCAGTGGATGGCCGTCATAAAGAGAACACTTACGTATGTAACGATAAAGATCCAGAGATCCGACATTCATGAAAACAAGATTTTCGTATGGCACGGTAGAGGTCCGGAGATCCGACTTTCAGTATATAGCCGTCATATTAAGAACATTCAGGTATTACACGTTAAAGTTTCAGAGATCCGACCTTCAGTAGATAGCCGTTCTATAAACAACATTTGCGTGTGGCACGGTAAAGACACGGAAGACCGACTTTCAATAGATAGCCGTCATATAAAAAACATTTGCGTGTGGCATGGTAAAGATCCGGAGATCCGACTTTCAGTGTATATCCGTCAAATACAGAACACTTACGTATGGCACGGTAAAGATATGACATTACTGGAAACAACATTTGCATATGGCACGTTAGAGATCCGGAGGTCCGACTTTCAGTGTAGATAGCCGCCAGATAAAGATGATTTACGTTTGTCATGGTATAAAGTTTCAGAGATCCGACTTTCAATAGATAGCCGTTCTATAAACAACTTTTGCTTGTGACATGGTAAAGATCCGGAGAGCTGACTTTCAATATGGATAGCCGTCATACAGATAACATATGCGTTTGGAACGGTAAAGATACAAAGATCCGACATTCAGTAGATAGCCGTCCTACACAGCCAGAAAAACGGTGTTGGCCCAACACCATTTTTTAGTGTTGAGGCCAGTTCAACACCAATAAGTGGTGTTGAGAAACGGTGTTGACATAATTCAACACCAGAATGTGGTGTTGAGGCCAGTTCAACACCAAAACACGGTGTTGAGAAAATGGTGTTGACCCAATCCAACACTGAAAAATGGTGTCGAGACCAGTTCAACACCAAAAAACGGTGTTGAAAGAATGGTGTTGAAAATCTAAATGGTGTTGAGACCAGTTCAACACCAAAAAACAGTGTTAAGAAAAGGGGGTGTTTCGACACCAGTTCAACGCCAAAACGGTGTTAAAAGAATGGTGTTAAAATTTCAACATTGAAAAAAACAAGGGTTATGTGAAACCCGGCAGGCTCGCCGTTTTGGTTTACGCCAATAAGAATGTTGTCAACTACAAATTGATATTTGAATTTACTTCAATTTCAAAATTTCAAAATTTAAGAAAAATGCAATTTGAATTGCCAGCCTAAACAAAAAACATTAACCCAGACAATTTTCAGTCCAGCCTCAGTGGTAAGTAATTGACCGTAAACACACCTACAGAATTACGGTGCTCGGTCTGCGCTCAACACAGCTGCGGATGGTATAGGTTACTGTGCTCAGTAAAAACCTACATCAAACTAATATAATGCGTAAACACGCATATCTAACAGATCCATATATGGTTCAGTAATGATGGATACTTCCAATCAATACGGAACAATCAGATGGAGGAAATCGGAAATCGCGTCCTCAAGTATATGCCGCTGCATCATATGAAGATGATATTTGCCATTCTTTACCACATAAGGACCCCGGAACCAGAGGATTCGTGAAGAAATGGGCCGTATTATATTTCAGCTACAAAATCTATTTTCTTCCATTGAATAATGAGAGATTAGATGCTTGGACATATGGCTATTGAAATGTAGACCAGCGAATGGATTTACAGATATACAGAGGGAAACGCTGCCCATCATGGGAATTTCATTATCTTTCGTGGGATTTTAGCCCAAGAAGACATAATGATATGAGCATTTGGCTCGTTCTATATTCTGATGAATGGAGACAGATCAGCTACCCAACCATGCAGGCGCTCGACACTAAAAGCCCAGAAATGCAGCGAAAATGGCGAAATTGCATTGAAAGAAATACAGATGTCGATCAAGTTTATCAATGGAGATGATTAAAACGATATATATTACACATACTATCAAGTGATTTCCATTGGATTCCAAATTTTGCTATGGAATCTGTGACGTCATATCAATGCAATATGAATTTGTTTGAGAAATTACTTTATACCTGGGACGAATATTAAAGGGATATGAAACGTACCCCGACATCAAAGGCGCCGCCGCGAGCTCACGCTGAATGTATGTCTCGCCTGCCAGGTCTCGCGCTCTACGCGCGTGAGCCTTTGCATCGCCTAGTTTTCGTCACGAATTCATTCCAGATTTTACCAGATTTTACCAGATTTATAGACGTTCTTCTGCAGTAATTGGCATCAGATTATTTGATCGAGACGGGTACTATTTTGAGAGAAGAAACTTTTGAGGGATTTTCATCAAAAAGATGCATATTTTCATGACAACTTTCGACCGCTCTGCGCTGCCGATAACTGAGCGGCTGGAGCGGCAAGGAAAAACTCATTTTTCCCCTTCTTTGTGATCAAACTTCTCATTTATCTCAGTTTTTGAAGTATATCTGTGCTAGTTTCTACAAAATATGCAAGCATGTCATTGACAGTACGCAAAATGTTTTAATTTTCCATTTTCGTTTTTGTAAATAATTGCTCGTGAAAATCGTAAAAATGCCAAATATGTAGAATTCTGAACAAATCTCACAATTCTTGTGCGTTTTTGTGATTGAACTACTCTTTTGGGTCATATGTTTTTTTAGATTTTTTTTCTCTGGGCATTAGTTTTGTTTCTTGTCGTTTGCATGATGTATTCCTTTTGCCACTCGTTAAGCTGTAAAGGATTTTTTTTGGTCACCAATCTTGGCCTAAATTGAGTTGACTGGCGTTCACGTTAATGGCGCCTTGTTGACAAGCACGTGTATTCGCCCAGCATTGACCAGCGAAACAGGGCGGGACTCGCAGCGAAGCACACGTGACGGTCTTTCGCGCACAAAAGCCAATCAGTGACGAGGCGTACTAATTAACCAATCACTAATCACTCATTAACATATCAATTAGCGAGACAAACCCTAGTTCAAAGAGAGGAGCCGCGTTTCATATCCCTCTATACTCGTCCCAGTTTATACCAAGCAAGTAGACCAAAAAGTTGGAATTTTCCAGTCATAATTGCCGTATACGTATAGAGTAAACTTACTTGTACGTATTTTGCCGGTTTATTGCGACGCACAGTGCGATTTACTGCCAGCTTTTCAACTTTTCATTGGAAAAAGAAACACAAATTTGCAAATGACGGACGGATTTTACGATTCTCTCTCTAGTGCTTCCGCCGAGGTCCGCGCGCCCCGCATCTATCCTTATATAAGACAATGCCGAGCTGGCTGGCCCAGATTTTAATTAATTATCTAATCTGCATGTAATGTGTATTTAATACGTGTTGCATGTGTCTCAGCGTCTTGGCTAATGTGATGTCAGCTTCTATTTTGCATATATTTATCTAATGTCTGTGATAAGCATGTGAATTGTAATTAACCCTTGTATTGATTTTATTGCATGTTTTGCATGTGTTTTATTTTATTTAATAATCTGTGATATGCATGTGGTAACTTTTTAGTCATTATACATTTTAAATTAAATTAATCTATGAATGATTTTTTTATTTAATGTTGTGCCCAATTGTATTTTCTGATTATATTGGTCACTATAATAGTACATGCATATATCTGTAAATTTGATAGACATGAGTTTACATCAAATCTGGCTTTTATTGCTAAACACTGTTTTAAATAATGTCTTTGCTTGTTCTGGTTGGACATCGGTGTCGGAGGATCGGTGTCTGAAGATATTCCGGTGTTCACCAGAATGAGTCTGGATATTACATCAAATCTCGTTCAATATATATTTTCTTATTTATGCTTAAGGGTGGGGAGGGGGTGAACAATTTTGTTTTAAATAATGTCTTTGCTCGTTCTGGTTGGACATTAGTGTCTGATGATACCACGAGGTCATCGGTCACGGTCTTCACCGGGATGAGTAGAGATGTTATGTTACATCATTTTTAATAACTACACAAATACTCTTGTCTAAAATAATATGAATTTATTATTAATTGAACATAAAATATGCATGTACTGTTTGGGCCTTTATAATTCAGTTATATATGTATGATAAATAGGGCCGTTGTTTCATAATATATGCATGCTGGTTGTTTTTATATTATCTTTTAAAGTTTAAAGTAGTACCCCTCCTTCTTACACAATAACGCCTCTGGAGCCTCAATTTACATGTCCCATTGAGTATCTTAAAAACACAGTATTTCTTTTAAAATCAAACGTGAAGTATTTATTTCTTATCTTCAAGTAAAGTTTTAATTGTTTTTTTTTTTTTTAAAGCAACCTCAATGGTATGGCCTACATCATCCAACTTAGGATGGGAGGCCACAAATTCAAAATCTGTCTGTCTGTCTGGCTGGCCCAGAGTATTCCAAAACCAGCATAGCTGACAGTTATAACGTCGGACAAAGGAAAGAAACAAATCTCATCGCCTATAAAGCGTATGCTGATTTCCCACACCTAAACGGTGCGTTGATCAGTTCCTTCACCTATACAGTGAATACTAAACGAAAAGACCTACCCGGCGTTGAATGGTTCTGTTCACCTACAAAGTGAATACTGAACGAAATGACCTAGACGGTGCATGCCCACCTACCATAAATTGGTGCAGGCTCTGACAATATGCAGATGCATTCAACTTTAATATATCGAATGAGACACCTATGCCGTACGTGCCCACACCATAAATTGGCGCAGGCTCTATTAATATGCAGATGTTAACTGAGTGTTAACTAACACCAGCTCAACACCAATTAACAGTGTTAACTAACACCAATAAATGGTGTTGAAGCTGGCTCAACACCATTTTTTAGTGTTGACTGACACGTGCTGATGCTGGCTCAACACCAATTAACAGTGTTAACTAACACCAATAAATGATGTTGAAACCGGCTCAACACCATTTTTTAGTGTTGACTGACGAGTGCGGATGCTGACTCAACACCGAATAACGGTGTTAACTAGCACCAAATAACGGTGTTAACTAACACCAATAAATGGTGTTGGGGCAATATGGTGTAGGGCCTAACTCAACACTGTTTTTTGGTGTTGAAGTCAACACCAATTTGTAGTGTTAATTAACACCATTTTTCTGACTGTGTATAAATAACTTTTGAGTATGGCATGGTAAAGATGCAGAGATCCGACATTGAATAGATATCCGTCTATTAAGGCAGATATCCACCTCTGTGATTTTTTCGTATTCAAGCACAAGGTACAGCATACAGAATTCAGTCTTCCTCCATAAAGGATTTCCGCATCAATAATCGAAAAGAGGAGCGGCCAACAGTTGTAACAGACCCCTGTACGGAATCGTGATATTCATTTCATCAAATCTATATCACTGACTATATTTTTCATTTCAAAAGACCATCCGATTCGTTTTCTGACGTTGATTGAAATCGTCGATGCCGAGATGTGTATACCGGTAAGCCATCTGTAGTTGTTGATATGTAATGGTTCTCTTGTCGTGTAATCAGGCAAAAGTAGCATAAGTTTATAAGATTTATGGCGATATTGGACTAAATATGATTCGGACCATCGTTGGTTTCAATTCAGGTCTGGTGGATATATATTACTCACACACAGTCTGAAAAATGGTGTTAATTAACACTAAAAATTGGTGTTGACTTCAACACCAAAAAACAGTGTTGAGTTAGGCCCTACACCATATTGCCCCAACACCATTTATTGGTGTTAGTTAACACCGTTATTTGGTGTTAGTTAACACCGTTATTCGGTGTTGAGTCAGCATCCGCACTCGTCGGTCAACACTAAAAAATGGTGTTGAGCCGGTTTCAACACCATTTATTGGTGTTAGTTAACACTGTTAATTGGTGTTGAGCCAGCATCAGCACTTGTCAGTCAACACTAAAAAATGGTGTTGAGCCAGCTTCAACACCATTTATTGGTGTTAGTTAACACTGTTAATTGGTGTTGAGCTGGTGTTAGTTAACACTTAGTTAACATCTGCATATTAATAGAGCCTGCACCAATTTATGGTAGGTGGGCACGTACGGTATAGGTGTCTCATTCGATATATTAAAGTTGATTGCATCTGCATAATATCAGAGCCTGCACCGATTTATGGTAGGTGGGCATGCACCGTCTCTGTGATTTCGTTCAGTATTCACTTTATAGGTGAACAGAACCATTCAACGCCGGATAGGTCTTTTCGTTTAGTATTCACTTTATAGGTGAAGGAACTGATCAACGCACCGTTTAGGTGTGGGAAATCAACATACGCTTTATAGGCGATGAGATTTGTTTCTTTCCTTTGTCCGACGTTATAACTGTCAGCTATGCTGGTTTTGGAATACTCTGGGCCAGCCATCTTCATTTTATCCAGCCAATTTCTACGTTCCCACTTCGAACTTCCCTTGATATATCTGGACCCCTTCAATGTTCAAATAGCTTATAAATAGACACGAGACGTCACTGACCTCGAAAACATTTGAAATTCGAAATGGTCTTATATAAGGATAGATGCGGGGCGCGCGGACCTCGGCGGAAGCACTAGAGAGAGAATCGTAAAATCCGTCCGTCATTTGCAAATTTGTGTTTCTTTTTCCACTGAAAAGTTGAAAAGCTGGCAGTAAAGCACACTGTGCGTCGCAATAAACCGGCAAAATACGTACAATTAAGTTTACTCTATACGTATACGGCAATTATGACTGGAAAATTCCAACTTCTTGGTCTACTTGCTTGGTATAAAGTAATTTTTCAAACAAATTCATATTGCATTGATATGCCGTCACAGGTTCCATAGCAAAATTTGGAATCCAATGGAAATCACTTGATAGTATGTGTAATATATATCGTTTTAATCATCTCCATTGATAAACTTGATCATCTGTACTTCTTTCAATACAATTTCGCCATTTTCGCTGCATTTCTGGGCTTCGATAGTGTCGAGCGCCTGCGTGGTTGGGTAGCTGATCTGTCTCCATTTATCAGAATATAGAACGAGCCAAATGCTCATATCATTATGTTTTGTTGGGCTAAAATCCCACGAAACATAATGAAATTCCCATTATGGGCAGCGTTTTCCTGTGTATATCTGTAAATCCAATTCGCTGGTCTACATTTCAATAGTCATATGTCCAAGCATCTAATCTCTCATTATTCTATGGAAGAAAATAGATTTTGTAGCTGAAATATAATACGGCCCATTTCTTCACGAATCCTCTGGTTCCGGGGTCCTTATGTGGTAAAGAATGGCAAATATCATCTTCATATGATGCAGCGGCATATACTTGAGGACGCGATTTCCGATTTCCTCCATGAACTCGGAACTGGTTGAACTTGGAATAATTTTGACTTCTTTTGGACTCTGAAAATTGTCTGGGTTAATGTTTTTTGTTTAGGCTGGCAATTCAAATTGCATTTTTCTTAAATTTTGAAATTTTGAAATTGAAGTAAATTCAAATATCAATTTGTAGTTGGCAACATTCTTATTGGCGTAAACCAAAACGGCGAGCCTGCCGGATTTCACATAACCCTTGTTTTTTTCAATGTTGGAATTTTAACACCATTCTCTTAACACCGTTTTTGGCGTTGAACTGGTGTCGAAACACCCCCTTTTCTTAACACCGTTTTTTGGTGTTGAACTGGTCTCAACACCACATTTTGGTGTTGAATTATGTCAACACCGTTTCTCAACGCCACTTATTGGTGTTGAACTGGGCTCAACACTAAAAAATGGTGTTCACGACATCGTCTATATAGGGATACACGATGAATAATAACACAAAGATGTACATATCATCGTCAAGTAGTTCTCTATTTTATGACGTCTGAAAACACACAGACGTGAGATACGGACGAACGAAACAAATATCAGTACAATCAAACAATCATTGAAGATTTTATTTTGTTAATTATAGAACGTGATCGTATAACAGTATTTTCGTTATTTTCTGTGTTATACTAAGATAGTATAATCCCAAAATAACGAAAATACTGAAATAATTATTAGTTGGCCATTAGCTCCTGATATTCTGGAAATTGACTTTCCTTTGAAACAAGAAAATTGATTTGTTTGCTCGGTGTGCGAAGACTAGCTTCCTCGAGCTAAAGTCGCCAGGAACTATACTGGCCTTAGCGACTGTATGGTGCGAACTAATGTTGGTCACTTCATGCGCCCGCTCCAGAAATGCAATTACCCTATTTACGTATCCAATAATGAGTGACTGTGTGAATATGATTTAATGTCGTTTTCAAATACATTGCATATATATAGAGTCATAAACAGAAGAACCATACTGGTTTTGAAAGAAAGGATGAGCCAATATAATATATATTTATTGAAGGTGCCTTTGATGATCGCGTGCGGACTGTTATCAATTCATTTCAACGTTTTGGTCATGATCTTGAATGATAGCTCAAAAGACAACCTATGTCTGTGATACTTTTGGCAGTTCATGCGTCATTCGTCATTCATTTCTGCCTGGATCTCATACTCGAACAGACAAGTATCCTCAAGTTCATTCATTTCAATAGCACAAGAGGCAAGAGTTTGATATATCTAATATGCCCAACTATTCGCAGTTGTCTGTTAGTAGTATATAGAACACGGGACGGCTCACTTTTCCAAGGAGGTAACTCTTGGTCCCCTTCTTCCGCCAGGGGGCGCCACCAGTCCCGTATGACGTCACTTCCGGTCTGGGTTAATGGAGCGTGACCTCACCTCTGGGGCGCCTGGGGCGCGAGGGGGCGCCACCAGCTCAAGGTAACGTGGAGGCCAAAAGTAGTTCCGGTAACCTGTAACCTTTGTATTCCTCCGCGGACAGAAAGTAGTCCCAAATTCTCCGGCAATCTTCAGGGGCGAGAGGGGTCCCTAGTGTACCGATTGGGTCGTATGAGGTATCGATGTGAAGCATTCGTGAAGGGGCATCTGATGGGGTGGGTGTGGGGTTGAAATATCGTCATTCTGCGCATGCGCGGTAGACCAAGGGTATGGAAATAGACGTTTAGGGGTCTAGGAGAGCCCGTAGTGGTCCGATGGAGTCGAGTGAGGTATCAATGTGAAGCATATGTGAGGGGGCATCCGATGGGCTGGGTGTGGGGTTGGAATATGGTTATTCTGCGCATGCGCGGTAGACCAAGGGTATGGAATAGACGTTTTGGGATCTAGGGGAGCTCCTAATGGTCCGATGGAGTCGTATGAGGCATCAATGTGAAGCATTCGTGAGGGGGCATCCGATGGGCTGGGTGTGGGGTTGGAATATGGTCATTCTGCGCATGCGCGGTAGACCAAGGGTATGGAAATAGACGTTTTGGGATCGAGGGGGGTCCCTAATGGGTCTATGCAGTTGTATGAGGTATCAATGTGAAGCCTATGTGAGGGGGCATCCGCCTGGACTAGAGTCTCGGTCGTTGTCCACATTCTGCGCATGCGCAGACAGGGAATTGTGGGAAAAGGGTATGGAAATAGACGTTTTGGGATCTAGGTGAGCCACGAGTGGGCCGATTGGATCGAGTGAGATATCAATGTGAAGCCTATGTGAGGGGGCATCCGAGTGGACTAGTGTCTCGGCAGTTGTCCACATTCTGCGCATGCGCAGACAGGGAATTCTGGGAAAAGGGTGTGGAAATAGACGTGTTAGGGTTTATGTGAGCCCCTAATGCTCCTATGGTGTCGTATGAGGTCTTATTTTGAAGCTGTCGTGAGGGAGCATCCGCCTGGGCTAGTGTGTCGTTCGTTGTCAATAGTCTGCGCATGCGCAGTCTGGCCGTAGTATAGAAATAGACGTGTTGGGGTTTAGGTAGGCCCCTAATGGTCTGATGGGTTCGAGTGAGGTATCAATGTAAAGCAGTCGTGAGGGAGTATCCGACGGGGTGGGTGTGACGTGGAACTAACGTCATTCTGCGCATGCGCAGTAGAGAAAGTGTATGGAAATAGACATTTTGGCGCCGACAGGGGTCACTATGGGTCCGATGGAGTCGTATGAGGTCTTTTGTTGAAGCTCTCGTGAAGCAGCATCCGATTGGACTCAGGGTTAATCCGTGTTCAAGGGTCTGCGCATGCGTAGTCTGGTCGTAGTATAGAAAGCAGGCATGTTGGGGGATGCGTCGGAGCGTGTGTGTTTGTGACCCACCACTAGGGGTCCCTGGTTTGGGGTTGGGTGGTGGTGTGGGTTCTGCGCACAGGCGTCACTTCCGGGTTTCACTAAAACTACCTTCGATCCGGGGGGTTTTCCGGCCCGGCCCGGCCCCGCCCCGCCCCGGCCTCAGCGCGCGCGGGTTATCCGGCCGCAGCGCGCGCGCGCGCCTTATCCGGCCGCACGCCTGCGCGGGTGAATTTCGGATTATCCTAGGCCACTGATGGGCTACTTTCTCCACGGTGTTCGAAGCCAGTTTCACTGAATCCCCACATGTCTGTTATAGCCTTCATGCATTATGCTCATATAGAAAACACATAAGACAGGTTTTTTGGGGTGAGATCTCATTTTGTTTTTTTATTCAACAACAACAACGTGAGAACAACCACGTGAAAACTGAAGCCCAGAACAGGGGGCTTGTACATTGAAATCGATAAAACTTAAGCCCAGAACAGGGGGCTTGAACATTGAAAGAACTTAAGCCCAGAACAGGGGGCTTGTACATTGAAAGAACTTAAGCCCAGAACGGGGCTTGTACATTGAAATGATCGGCGGCCCAGTCATATACGAGTACATCGCGGTCCTCGGCCTTGGGGTACTCGTCAAACATCTGTACGATGGTAGATACGGGTCTTCCCCGGCATCGATGGTACAGGTAAAACAAGCAATATTGTCCGCACACGCTACTGGCCAGGCTTTGCAACGTTTGACTGTTCCAACACCACGTCTCTGTGCCTTGATCCATGAAGTCTGTTAAATCGGGATGGAGGGGTGGCAGGCCGTACGGGTCAAAGTATTCGCCCTGCTGTTCTGTCAAGTACACGCCCACCCAATGTTCACCGGGCCGATCCATCGGGTCCGTGTTGAGAACGTAAGCAGCAGGATACATACGGTCTAATGGGAACACATCTCGGGCGAACACCCCTTGAAACACCATACGTGTCTCTGGGTCATTCTCCAGCACGGTGGTTATCTGGTCTGTATCCATGTTAGGTGGAGAAGTCACACAGGACGTTGCGCGCCTTGTCCACTTGAATGATCTTGTCAAACTCGGCGTAGCAGATCACATTGACGGTGCTCCGGAGGGCTCGTTGAAAGTGGATTTCCAACCGTAAATTGCCTTGCTTGGCGAGGGCCAGCTGATGGTCGTTCTCTAAGGTGGGGGTCAAATCGAAACAGAACAACGTGTATCCGTTCCCGTAGTCCTCCCGACTGATAAACTTTCCTTCGTCCTGGTTGATTTGACCGGTGGCTGTAAACAGGCTCTGATAGGCTCGAATGAAATTCGCGCGCCCAAAGTTCGGTGTTAAGGCCGTGGCTGGGACCTGTTGTCCATCCACATGCAGGGCCACAAAATTGATGCCGAAATGTTTAAAGTCAAACGGGTTCTCTGGGTAGGCTCGGCTGAAACTGATATTTTCCACACAGGCCAGGATCAATCGCTTGGGTAGTTCCCCCAGGAACAGGTTTTCTTTGTTGGCGCTCATATTTCCAGCAGACACAGAGAACACTTTGGTTTGCACATGTCGGATAGGGTACTGGGCTGGTTTTGTTTCCAAGGCTTTGAGGTGTCCCAATTGAACGGCTGGATTCGGTTTCACTTTTCGGACATACAGGACTGCGTCTTTGATGACAATCTTATAGTCAGCTGCATGCCCGTCTACGTTAGTGGCCATCAAGGCGAAGGTCGGAGGCGCCCGTATCAGTCGGATTTTGATGGGGATCTTGTTCAACAGGTACCGGTCTTGCGTGAACATGTCTGCGTGCAGTCGACCCATGAGATCCACCGAGACGCCGTTCGCGGTCAAAGCCTTCCGTTTGTTATATCCCACATTGTCGTTCTCTACGCCCATGTGCTGGGCTGTGTCCGGGTAGAATAAAGCGGCTGTCAGTTGAGATTTTTTAGCCTCTCGCCCATGCGACAACAGCGTCTCGATGTAGGCTCGATAGGGGTACGTGTTGGTCGAGTCACTGATGAGTTTGTCGCTGAAAAATATATCCACCTGTTGAAACATCGAGTGCAGCCAGTGATTCGTCGGACCCACCGTTGTTTGGTCGACGATTCCGGAGCCATCTCCATTGACGATCTTGGCTTTCACATACAAGTATGTATGGGCTAAATCCACATAGGCCGTATCCGCATTACTGATGGTGAACTCGATGGGCCCTGTTGCGTTGATGCTGGACAGCGGGAGATGCTCCACCCATAATCCTTGTTCGGCACTGGTCTGTGTGGGGGGACGGTCCACAAATCAAATTCACTGTTGGTGGAGGGGCAGGACTCTGCGTGGATCAAGGACATGTTTTAAGAAAAGATATCCTGGGTCGATGTGCGTCGTCGCTGGGTCGGTCGTCGACTGGTGCGTGGTCTCGGTGGTGCAGGTCTTTATTCCCTACGGTGCGTTGTGCTTTGGCCACCAAGACGCCTCCTGCTTCTTTGGCCCGCCGTTTCAAGGCTTCTTTGGGTGCCGTATCCCCTTGCGTTGGGTCACGGTAATGGGGGCTCTCTCTATACTCCGGTGATAGGCTCGATTGTAACCACTCACAAGTTTCGGGAGAACATCGATGTACCGCCTTGTATTCTTATAGGTGAAATATTTATACATGCGGCCTTTGAATGTCCTGTTGAACCTTTCCACCACGGAAGCCTTGGTCTCGTTGTACGTATGGAAGAAAAGCACCTTCTGGGCTTTCAGAAACTGTTGGAACGGTCTGTTGAGGAATTCCGTGCCTTCGTCGGTTTGCAAATACAAAGGTTTGCGCCCGGTCTTGAAGATGTCTTTGAACGCCGCTATGAGATTCGCCCCCGTTTTCGTCCGGATGGGTACCACCCACGCATACTTCGACAGGTTATCGATGCACGTCAAGATATACCGATTCCCATCGTTGTGTTTGGCAAAGGCGCTCATATCGACCAAATCCGCTTGCCACTGGGCATCTATTCCTCCCACGATGACCCGGTTCCGTAAAAAATGGCGACGGACAGCTCGATGTAAGGTATAGGTGTCTTGTTTTCTTAACCAATCTCGGACTTGAGCACGTTGTATCCCTTGGGGTTTGGCCGCTCGATAGAGAGCCGTCAATGCACTATAGGCCGCCGGACTGTCGGGACTGTAGTATAAGTTATCCAACACCTTCTCCCAGCTCTTCATGGTGACAAATGATGATGGCTCTATCGTTTATTTATAACGGGTATATCTTGGGCCGGAGTTTCTTTCTGATTTTCTTCGTTGGCTTCCACAGTGCCCATGGTAAATGACCAGTCCAACTCGTCTGATGACCGCTTGATAAGCACTTGATCCACATCTACCACGGCATCTTCCAATGCAGACCATAGATCAGGGTGAAGGGTAAAATGCACTGTACCCCCCATCTAGCCGAGCCAATTGAGCAAAGAAAGGGCCGCGTCGGATGTACACATCGTGACACAAGTGGATGAGGTCGTCGTCCAGTTCACCAGACAACACCCGTTTGAATTTGGTCCAGCCCTCCCGGGACAGACGAATGTGGGCCGGGCACGGTTGTGTAGGGTCCGCATCACAGATGTCTCCCACCTCCTCCATGATATCGACCTTATCCGCATAAACGTGCAGGAAAACCTCGGGGTTCAAGTTGAGATACACCAGTATTATATGCTCCGTCATGGTCAGTACGTGAATGGTACCAGATTTGACTGTCTCTCGTATTTATAGGGAGAACCCCGTCAGATCAAAGGATCGGATGGTCATGTCACTGGGCTGACTGAGTCTAGTCGGATAATCAATGGCATCATCGTCTGCCTCCGCTTCATTGCTAGGTTTGGTAATTTTTTCATTGGGTTCTGCCGCCGCTTCACTCAGGGCACGAGCCCACTCCAACTGAACAGCTGACCGCTCGTCCGGTGTAAACAGCTGGTCCACAATAGGCACCACTTTCTCGAAGGCTGTCCACAGATCGGGGTCTAAGCCTCGCGTAGGGTCTTGGTAACGGCCCAGGCGTGGGAAGAAGGGTCCACGGTATACGTAGATGGCATTGTCTATGTGGATGAGGTTTCCGTCGAGCTCACCGCTCATCACCCGTTTAAATTTGGTCCAGCCGTCACGGTGTAGCGTAACCGTATTCGATACGGTCTCAGCGCGCGACCAGCAAACATCTCCACGGTCTTCCACGAGGGTGACTTTATCTTCATAGACGTGTAACCCCACCCGGGGTGTAAGGGGAAGGATGGCTCGTAGGACAGGTGACATGCTTGATCCAATGACGAACGGTGAATGACACACACTCTGACTGTCTTTCGTATTTATGGTGAGGTCCCACTGTCAATGCCACAGCGCCAGGGTCAATAGGGCAAAGACTATTGTGAGGCCAACCACGGCGCATCACGTTGGGCACACCGGTTCTCGTCAGATCACCGAAGTTAAGCAGCGTTGAGCTCGGTCAATACTTGGATGGGTGACCGGGTGCTGTATACTGACTGGGCTGATCAGTGTCCAGAATAATAGGAACTGTGGACACTCTCGTGTTCTGGCAGATGTAGGCACCGTCGTGATATGACTGAAACAATGTTGAAAACGACGTTAAATCCTACTCACTCACTCACTCACCCTTGTGAGGCCAACCAGCCGTCGCTGGTTCCGGCGTGAGCGCTCGTGGTCCATAGCCCGAGCATCAAGGATGGCTGTCATAGTCCAGTAGTGGTGAGTGATGGCACACCTCTCCATCGTGTGCACTCTGTCGAGGACCGCTTCTGTGAACTCGTTCAGGATCTGGCGTCGCCCCTCGTTGTCGTCGCCATCTGCAAACATGGACCGAACCACTGCTCGGTAACCCGTGAGTGAATTAACCACGGTGGCATGCTGTAAAATGCGAGTGGCATAGGGCTGGATCTCCGTCATGGCTCTGCAACCGTAGAAGTGAAGGTGTGGGATCCAGAGGGACGTGTTTTATAGACCATGTCACACATGCGCGCCTATACGTAGCTCTACGGGTGTAGTCCGTGATACGTACTATTCTGATTGGTTAGTGCAAAAAGTGAGCAACAACAACAAAGATTACAGCGCCGGAGGCGCTCCTGGATCCCCTGGAAAATCTTCTCCACGTGTCATGGTATAGCTCCGGTACCCTAAAAATTCCCACTTTTATACACCTACATAGAAGTACCCGGATGTAGGCGCGGACGTAGGCGAAAGCCTTCTAGTACCCGGATGTAGGCGCAGGCGTGAGCGAATTCTAGCACCCGTCCATTGGTTCTTTTATCGATCGCTCATTGGCTCTTTCTTCTCGACCGCTGATTGGTCCAAATGGAACCGCCCATCCTTCCCAGGTTAATTTACAATCCCCTTTTTTGTGTTCAAGCTCTGTATATCGATGCCGCAACATTGTTGCCGATCCTTGCCGAAAGGGAGACCTTTTGACTTGGATGTGACCTTTGACCGTTTGATCCGACATTCATCCGCGCACTTCCGGTGATGCCGCGCACTTCCGGAGTAACCCGCGTGCGCGCGCGCGCTGCGGCCGGGATTCGCGCGCGCTGCGGCCTGGCCGGGCCGGGGCGGGGCGGGGCCGCGCCGGGGCGGGGCGGGGCCGGGCCGTGCCGGGCCGGGCCGGGCCGGCCCAGGCCGGAAAAAAACACGGAGGTTGAACATCCGGACCCTACGTCTAAGGGGAACATTGAAACTCTTCTGTGTTCGAAGGTAGTTTTAGTGAAACCCGGAAGTGACGTCTGTGCGCAGAACCCACACCACCACCCAACCCCAAACCAGGGACCCCTAGTGGTGGGTCACAAACACACACACTCCCACGCATCCCCCAACATGCCTGCTTTCTATCCTACGACCAGACTGCGCATGCGCAGACCCTTGAACATGGATGAACCCTGAGTTCAATCGGATGCTGCTTCACGAGAGCTTCAACATAAGACCTCATACGACTCCATTGGACCCATAGTGACCCCTGTCGGCGCCAAAATGTCTCTGGGCTTCAGTTTTCACGTGGTTGTTCTCACGTTGTTGTTGTTCACTGAATAAAAAAATGAGATCTCACCCAAAAAAAACCCCTGTCTTGTGTGTTTTCTATATGAGCATAATGCATGAAAGCTATAACAGACATGTGGGGATTCGGTGAAACTGGCTTCGAACACCGTGGAGAAAGTAGCCCATCAGTGGCCTAGGATAATCCGAAATTCACCCGCGCAGGCGTGCGGCCGGATAACCCGCGCGCGCTGCGGCCGGAGTAACCCGCGCGCGCGCGCTCGCTGCGGCCGGATAACCCGCGCGCGCTGCGGCCGGGCCGGGGCGGGCCGGGGCGGGGCGGGGCGGGGCCGGGCCGGGCCGGGCCGGGCCGGGCCGGGCCGGGCCGGGCGCCAAAATGTCTATTTCCATACACTTTCTCTACTGCGCATGCGCAGAATGACGTCAGTTCCACGTCACACCCACCCCGTCGGATACTCCCTCACGACTGCTTTACATTGATACCTCACTCGACCCCATCAGACCATTAGGGGCCTACCTAAACCCCAACACGTCTATTTCTATACTACGGCCAGACTGCGCATGCTCAGACTATTGACAACGAACGACACACTAGTCCAGGCGGATGCTCCCTCACGACAGCTTCAAAATAAGACCTCATACGACACCATAGGAGCATTAGGGGCTCACCTAAACCCTAACACGTCTATTTCCACACCCTTTTCCCAGAATTCCCTGTCTGCGCATGCGCAGAATGTGGACAACGGCCGAGACACTAGTCCAATCGGATGCCCCCTCACATAGGCTTCACATTGATATCTCGATCCAATCGGCCCACTCGTGGCTCACCTAGATCCCAAAACGTCTATTTCCATACCCTTTTCCCACAATTCCCTGTCTGCGCATGCGCAGAATGTGGACAACGACCGAGACACTAGTCCAGGCGGATGCCCCCTCACATAGGTCACGCTCCATTCACCCAGACCGGAAGTCACGTCATACGGGACAGGTGGCGCCCCCTGGCGGAAAAAGGGGACCAAGAGTTACCTCCCTGGAAAACGTGAGCCGTCCCGTGTTCTATATACTACTTCTGTTGCTATTAATATGAATCAAACTTGTAACAAACAAAAAAAAAGGTTAGCCACAAGCGAATCATATTTTGGTATCCCTACGGTATATTGCTATGCCCTCCAATCTCATCTCTGGCGAAAATTAAGTGTAAGTTTGCTATTAATCGTAAGAATCGATCTGTCTATATGGTGTTGGTTTATTCGTTCTCTATTCCCGGACGTTCACCTTACTTTTCTTATTACCAAAGTCAATACGCACGCATGCTGTAGAGAAATCCACTCAGTCTAGCAATTGTCTCTCTAAGCTCAAACATATATACATAAGATAGGTTCCCCTATTTTACTCGCGTCTTTTGGGATCAACGTCGAGGCAAAATCGGACACTCGTTATAAACCCTCCAAAATCATGTGTGAAGTCATCAGATCGTTTGACGATATCGTTAGAATTGACCTATTGGGGTTCTTCTTTGTATTTGATTTATACAAATCACAATGCAATAGAAACGCGTTGTAAACTTTTTGGTCGTCAAGATGTTGATATTATTGTTCTAACCCGGGCTTTCGTGCCGGTAAGATGATAGCCTGGCTTGGTTAGGGCGACCGGGCAACTTTACATGTACCCAGAACTAGCTTGCGAGTTCGCTGCTGGGTCTTTACAGCAGTCTGAAAGAAGTTCATAGCCCTGTATCTTTTGCCTCAAGAAATTCCATCAAGAAAGTCGTCATCAAGTTGTTACGAAGTTGAAGATTTTATTCCAGACTTCTGACATCAAAGGTGGTACAGACGATGGCCAAATGACAAACAAAGACAGCCCCTAAACGTTAAATTTAGACCTAAAGTTTCTGATACATTTCCTCGAGACGGAGTTCCAAAATTGTCTGCTCTAGGTAAATTAGGCTGTATATTTATACCATCGACTGACCGATACAACAACATATTTTTCAGTACTGTTTTGGACATTTCAAATCATGAACATGCAATTTCGTAAACACAAAAGAAAACATTACGGGAGTATCAAGTACACTCACAGCATGTTAAATGATGAGAACTGGGAAACACAGACTTGTGAATTGGGTCAAAAACATCCCTCCATATTTTTAACGATGCAAATAGAACACTGGATACGACCCGCCATAGCTATAATATGCAACGTTATAAACCCATACAGGCAGGCATCATATATGACATCAAGACTATGCAATATTTAATATTCCATCAATAACTTGTAGAAAACTAATTATCATAAGATGCTGATATCAAGATGCTTATATCTGAATAACTTGTAGAAAACCAATTATCATAAGATGCTGATATCTTACATATCTCCACTATTCTAAGTTGAATGATACCTTGTAAAGTACCATACAACTACAATAAGAATATACAAGAAAATAAATGTCCAGAAAAAGATGAAAGGGCAAAGAAGCCAGATGTGTTGTACCACTTAGCTGGTTGATCAGACCAGACAAAAGGGAAAACCAACACATCTCCCTCCTTTAGGAACAGACAGTATGCATCCTGCCAGTCCAGTGACAAAAGAAGTAGAAAAAAAAACAAAAACAAAAACAACAAAAATGGAGCTATATATCAACAAATTACAATGGAGGATACAAAGATGCAAAAACGGTAGTGGAGCATGACGGCCGGACATTAGTCGCCGCCATCTCCTGTAATTCAACACCCTCGGGTACATCAGTAGGTACTGGGCTAGTACACAAAGGATTACAACAGGTGAAAAAACAATGATACAAGCGCTTCCGGAAACAACAAAAATAGAAAAATACAACAAAGCCGGCACACAAAATAACACCAAAAGAAATACATGTCAAAATGTCCGAGAAAGAAACGTCATTCGGCAATGTGTCAATGTCATCTAATGGACGAAGGGGAACTGAACTTACCTTGGATAAGGCATGCCATGGTGTGACACGCAAGTGATTGACAATCCGTGTAACGTTAAGGAGGTGGGGAATAGATATTGTAGGGAGCTCAACGGTAGCGGTCAGGAAGGAATAATGGTGCGAAGTCGTAGCGACACGCTTCACCTTCCAATCTACACCAGAAAAAGTACAATTACCTGGACTGAGCAAAAATAAACCATATTCCAAAAAATGAGAAATGGTTCGCTGGCCAGCACAATGCTCAGAGATACGCTCACCAAAAGTTTGTAATACAAATTCACCAGTAGAAAGTTCAAACAGCTTGCTGGAAGTATCGTTAGATCTGATAAGACGAATCATACATGCAGGGTTTGAGCTGTTCGTTAAGAGACTCATGATACATGGAATGTGATTCTTCTGCAACTGGACATTACCATAACACACGCGAGGAGATTGTCCGGAACATCCGCTGGGCACAAAATACCAACCAGTCTTAGTGTCGAGGCCAATATGATCAACAGGAAAAACAACTTGCAAATAATGTTCAGGAGCCTGGATCGGCATGGCCCAAGACTGCAACCCATACTCGACATATGCACCGTCATCGATTAATGGCAGTGTGGCCACATAAGTAAGAGTATCTGCATTCCAGATCGGATGAACCAAGAAGTGTCACATCATCTGCCCACTCGCGCACTTCTTTCGGAGACACACCCGTCACATTTCTGAATAGCCGATGATATGGTCCTTTACACGCTCGCGTTCCAAACGTTGGTTTTCCTTCACATTCAAATCCCTCCGGACTGATTCTACAAGGCCTGTCACTCCCTCGGCGATGGCCTTTAACTCCTGGAGTTTTACTGGACTCTCCATTGTCCCTGATTAAGTAGGCAGCTGTCGTCGAATGCCAGATGGCGTTTCTCTGTTGTCTTCGTCTTGGCTATGGTAGAATTCCTCAGTAGTCCCGTCGGAGGTGCCAATGTAAACTTTTTGGTCGTCAAGATGTTGATATTATTGTTCTAACCCGGGCTTTCGTGCCGGTAAGATGATAGCCTGGCTTGGTTAGGGCGACCGGGCAACTTTACATGTACCCAGAACTAGCTTGCGAGTTCGCTGCTGGGTCTTTACAGCAGTCTGAAAGAAGTTCATAGCCCTGTATCTTTTGCCTCAAGAAATTTCATCAAGAAAGTCGTCATCAAGTTGTTACGAAGTTGAAGATTTTATTCCAGACTTCTGACATCAAAGGTGGTACAGACGATGGCCAAATGACAAACAAAGACAGCCCCTAAACGTTAAATTTAGACCTAAAGTTTCTGATACATTTCCTCGAGACGGAGTTCCAAAATTGTCTGCTCTAGGTAAATCAGGCTGTATATTTATACCATCGACTGACCGATACAACAACATATTTTTCAGTACTGTTTGGACATTTCAAATCATGAACATGCAATTTCGTAAACACAAAAGAAAACATTACGGGGTATCAAGTACACTCACAGCATGTTAAATGATGAGAACTGGGAAACACAGACTTGTGAATTGGCTCAAAAACATCCCTCCATATTTTTAACGATGCAAATAGAACACTGGAGTGTCAAACCAATCAAAACATTTACCGGGGTATTACGACCCGCCATAGCTACAATATGCAACGTTATAAACCCATACAGGCAGGCATCATATATGACATCAAGACTATGCAATATTTAATATTCCATCAATAACTTGTAGAAAACTAATTATCATAAGATGCTGATATCAAGATGCTTATATCTGAATAACTTGTAGAAAACCAATTATCATAAGATGCTGATATCTTACAGGGTGTCGCTCTCCTTCCGACAAAACCGGTACAGTACATATTTCAGGTAAAGTAAATGATAATAAATCACGATAACTCGGAGCAAAACCGCACAAGCTTAGTATCGTTTTATAAAACTGGCTAGTTGAACAGATTATATGGAAATTATTCATGTTCTATTATCGGTGAAAAATTCTCTGTACGACTAAAAACAAATTGTCGAAACATGTCACCTTTCTCCGATATATCACAAATAGTCTGACAGATCTCGTATATTACAAATAGTCTGATAGATCTCGGATAAAACAAATAGTCTGACAGATCTCGGATATTACGAAATGACAGATTTCGGATATCACGAATAGTCTGACGGATCTCGGATATCACAAATATTCTGACAGATCTCGGATATCACAAATAGTCTGACAGATCTCGGATATCACAAATAGTCCGGCGGATCCCAGATATTACGAATAGTCTGACAGATTTCGGATATTACGAATATTCGATCTCGGATATCACGAATAGTCTGACAGATCTCGGATATCACAAACAGTCGCCTATTGTGTTGCATACAATTGGAATATAATGTCTACTGTAAGTGTACCAAACGACCAGCGTTATGAGAATGGCGGTAAATATAATAGAAATTATTGTTATTAGTACGAATAACACTATTAAACCAGGTTGTATGAGAGACAAATGACGTTTCGACACCCAGGAAAGCACAATGGATGGCAACCTTCACATAAGTCTGGATGGGTTGGGTGATCTCAGGTGATTGGATGATGATCTCAGGATAACCCCATAGGTTAATACAAGTATTATATGAAACGAGAGGCTACGCTACGAAGTGGAAAGCGGTTAAAAAACTATCCCAGCGTTTCAATAAAAAAAAATACATTGATTATCAAGCTTGAAATGATTGATTTTGGCTCACACCTCACAAATCAGCTCATACTTTCACGGTTTTTATTGGGCATTTCTAATAAAGACACAAACATACATACGTGAAAAGCTATTTGCATCAGGAAGTAATTTACGGAAACGTTCTGTTGTGTGCCCATTTCCTTTATGAAATCTGGCCTGGGTAATTGTCTGAATGTGTCTGAATAAGCTGAAACCATTTGGCCTCAGTGAATGTATTATTTCACTAACGTTGATAGGACGTCACTTTCATTTGCTCCTAAATGGATAATAACATTGCCAGTCGCGTTATTCACAATCAATCTGACCATAGTTGGTGATCAGGGCGAATAAATAATACGTGAGCTAAAGAAACGTCACAGATATTCAACGGTAATATTCCCTCACTTGAAATTTCATGGGTAGAAACAAAGTTCCGTTAAATCTATATAATCTGGTTTCAAAAGGCTTCTTCCAACAAATAATCAATGGTTCACCAATAACTCATATTCTGAAACTTCGATTTCCTTTAGAACAGAAATTGATTTGTTGGCTTAGTGCCCAATTACTATCTCGAGCTACTGTCTCGATAAACTACTGTTCTGTGTGAAATGACTGAGAACTCTTTTACTGGGAGTGTACTATTATTGATCACTCCATGCTTCCTCTCTAGAATGGCCAGTACCCTCATTTATCATGATTATTTATCAAATAAATAGATATACTCATTAACAGAAGAAATCCTATTGGGTTTCAAAGAAACGATGAATCAATATAATATATATATATTGAAGGTGCCGTTGTTGGTCGCGTGTTGACTCTTTTTATTAATTCATTAACTCCCTGGCCACGGTCTTGTATGACAGCTCATAAAGCAATCTTTGTGATTTCGAAGAATTCATATAAGGCAGACAGACAATATTTAAAAGTTCATACATTATTCGCCATTTCACTCTTAATGTTCATCATCTTCATATCGTTCTCTAACTTTGGATTGAGTTATTCGTGCCATCTGAATTGAAAACTAATAATTATATTCGGAAGGAATCAAAGAGATTCCACGTCTATAGTCGAACGACCGTATGCATATATCATGGAAAGCATCAATTCAGGCATGCATAGCATGGTTATGATTTAAGGAACGTTGCCTCGAATTTCCTGCATGCTTCAGTCATGTTTTACTATGTGTATGTGATACTTATCACCAACGTTGATCATCATTGAAATCGCTCATAATCATACAGATTTCTAGTCCTGCAGTCCACTGTATGGCTGGGTTCAGCCTAAATGGACTTGTATGGTTCTTGACCTCTGAACAATTCCATGTGTCGTGTTTGTGACTGTTTGGGTACATGCTGTGCAACTGATAAGGAGGTGTTATGGAAGTACAGATGTTCAAGGTTGACGATTTTGCAATGAGGGTCATGCAAATTAACATACAAGCGTCTAGCCCGTAATTCAATATTCATTGAATGTCATCCATTAAAGAATTCCGCGTGCATAATCCAAATATCTCTTTCATATTCCATATAACAGTATTAGCACCAAATTAACACGAAAAACAACAGACCCAACAGACAGCTATCATAGTATACATAAACATAGGCTAGTTTCCAGCAAGAGAGGAACTATCAACTGTTTTCAATGATGCCGGCAAGACGTCATGATGTTCCAAAAATATAAAATTCGTATCGCTGATCACTATGCCATGCCATGTTCTTTCAAAGCGCGATTTTTTTTCTTTGTTCAGTAAGGTCACATAGTATACTGAAGTCAGGAAGACAACGATATATTTTGGAAATCATTTCACATAGCCGGAATATCCGGCTTGACAAAATGCGTTTTGATATATGAACACTGATGATATAACCATTACATTCGTCCTAAAACAATGTGTATTGGCACATCGACATAGCCACGCTCAACTCTTTAATCTGAGAATCCCGTGTCCTATACAATAGTCAGATCAGTCATTCACTTTTAAGCCTTCGTCCCTGAACAGCTTCTGGGTACTTCAGGATTCTGGGATTAAATATCCCTCAGGGCCCATTACATCAAATGTTGCATGAACCTTTCTAGTACGTGTGATGGGCCTGGCCACACATGATGTTAAGGTACCCTCTCCCGTCTGATGTCAGCACCCTTGGGGGCAGATCGTTTATCTACGTATACCAATGTTAACGTTAACACACTTCCTTGACAGCAACTATTTGATGTTTCATCCCAAAGATCAAACATTTGCGGACCGCGGATGTTAGCTAAATATGGAAAATATAATATGAAAACCGCCCGCATTTTTGCTATCATCTCGGACAGAAAATATCCAGATGAAATCATCCTGTCCATTCATTTCAATTAAATAAGAGACGCAAATAATCGCAGTTGTTAGTTGGTATGAATATTAAACAACATATTGGATATGAACGATCCAGAAATATGATAATTACCCAAGCGAAATAAATAACACCAGATACAATTATTTTAAATCAGGTAACCAAAAGCTCGTCATATCCGAATACCCCTGTGGCAAAATGGCAAGCCTACTAATCAATTCTATAGCGAACGTTAAGTCATGTAAATTTGCTAATAGTCTTAACAGTGGGTGTTTCTATATCAACTACTTGATCCAATATTCGAAAGATCACCCCGGTATTTCCGTTACGAAAGTATATACTCTTTCACTGTTTCGCCTAATGCTTTCAATCCAATCGATGTAACAATTATCAGGGTACGGTTTAGCAAATTTAGTTTCTCTATTCAAATGTAGTCGACATAACAGAGCTTTCACTCGTATATCAGCCGAATTGAAGAGGAAGCGGGGGGAGGAGGATACGGAAGAGGTAGTTATGTGAAGAGGAAGCGGGGGGAGGAGGAGACGGAAGAGGTAGTTATGTGAAGAGGAAGCGGGGGGAGGAGGAGACGGAAGAGGTAGTTATGCACAGCCAGAAAAACGGTGTTGTTGCTTACCATTTTTTAGTGTTGACATAATTCAACACCAAAATGTGGTGTTGAGGCCAGTTCAACACCAAAAAACAGTGTTGAGAAAATGGTGTTGACCCAATCCAACACTGAAAAATGGTGTCGAGACCAGTTCAACACCAAAAAACGGTGTTGAAAGAATGGTGTTGAAAATCTAACACTGAAAATTGGTGTTAGATCAGTTCAACACCAAAAAACAGTGTTAAGAAAAGGAGGTGTTTCGACATCAGTTTAACGCCAAAACGGTGTTAAGAGAATGGTGTTAAAATTCCAACATTGAAAAAACAAAACAAGGGTTATGTGAAACCCGGCAGGCTCGCCGTTTTGGTTTACGCCAATAAGAATGTTACCAACTACAAATTGATATTTTTTGAATTTACTTCAATTTCTAAATTTCAAATTTCAAGTTAAGAAAAATGCAATTTTAATTGCCAGCCCTTATAAAAAAATACCATGGTTTACAACAGATTGAACCATGGTAACCACGGTAATACCATGGTTGTCATGGTAATAACATGGTACATATGGTTTACATGGTTTGCATGGTACTACCATGGTAATACCATGGTACAGATGTACCATGGTTCAATGTACTCTGTTCAACTATCGTAATACCATGGTACAGATGAACCATGGTTCAATATACCATGGTTAACCACTTTGAACAATAGTAATAGCATGGTACATAACAACCATGGTACAATATACCATAGTTAACCAAAATATTATTTCCCCGATTTTTGGCGTAATGTTGTTAGTGACAAAAAAATACAATTGGAAGGATTTCAATTTACGACAAATAAATGAATGGATGCAAAGTTATATGCCTGTGAATAAAGTTGAATGGCTGACAGAATGGCTTAGAAACCGGTAAAGGTAAACAAATGATGTCTACCAAATGTACTGATTGTAATTTGTATAAGCATGCCAATAGCATGGTGTGAGGCAGGAGAGAAATGTTGACCTCTGAACAGTTATATATTCGGTACTCTGATGAACGCTTGGCCTAGAACAAAAGACGTTCTTATTTTCCTGGCTGGAATCAGTGAGGCTTATAACATGTTTAATTGTGATCCCTGCATTAATTATGGGGATTATAAACAAGGATAGAGTCTCCCCGTAGTTCCCGGAAATAGAAATTCAACTCCGCAAACTTTGACCCTGCAGAGCTACGGCGTTGGCCTTGCTTCGATGAGAAGACGTATCACGAATAGACTGGCTGCCGACTTAGCATGCTGTGCATACGGTTCAGTGCCGCATGACAAAATTGCGTTTTGAAAGACAAGATTTGTGTAGCTGTCAGGGAGAAAAGTGATGAAAATCTTACTAGCCACTGTGCTGATGAATAAAATATAGTTTTGAATATCCCTAAAATATGCATATATTCGGCAAAACTAGCTGCCTGGCGAATAGAAAAGGGAAATGTGCGGATAGCTGACAGTCAACATGTGCTTCAAAGCTTTATACGATTTTTCCTTAAAATTTGACTCAAGCGAATACGGAATTCTCAACTTTAATACAAGAGTATTTTTATCAAAAGTATTTGTCAGTTCAGTAGTTCAAGTTGCCGAATAAATCCTTCGTCGGATTTCGACTTGTCAGACAACAACAACACATACACTAGTCAATCTGACATTACGTCGCCGGAATTCTCTATTTTATTTTGTGTTTATCTGCGGTGATCAGTCAGGCTATTCGCCTCTTTCTCATATGTCGATCACATGACCTGCTGGGTGAGTTCCGGTCGTTTGACGTCGTGAGATTTGCATGGAGCATGCTAGTTTTTCGTTGACAGCGTCTGTTCCATATGAGTGAAAATTATACAAGTTGCTCGAAAGCTAATGTAGTTCTGAAATATTATCTACCAGAATCAAACTGCAAAACTACGTTTTAAAAATAATTCCCATTGACTTCAATGTTATTTTCGCGACCGTCAAATCTCCCGCAGGTTACGTCCCATAAGATAAGATAAGATAATTCTTTATGTGTACAAGCGTCTGACAGAGTACAAAATTCACATAACTATAACAACAGGGCAATTAATTCCAAACTTACAGGACATATGTATCATATTCCCATATGCCGTCGGCTGGAACTCACCCAAAATGTACCACGTGACTGCACTTGTGCATCTCCCGATTTGTTTCTATACTTCGTTGATTTCCGTTTTTTCCGAATGGCTGATCGATTCCCAATCTAGCCCCAGAACTCACTTTAGCTGCGAAAACTGACCTCTGGCCTAGCGGATTTCTGGGAGCAGAAACGGAAACGTCGCACTTGTTTGTTTACTTTCTTATTTATTCTACTTTTTATATGTTTTGTACTCTGTCCCAAATGGGATGCTCAGTGCAATAAAGAATCTTATCTTATCATGCACACAATTAATTTTCGGCGGAACCAATCTCG
Organism: Hanleya hanleyi; assembly: GCA_036873755.1. Classification (NCBI taxonomy): domain Eukaryota; kingdom Metazoa; phylum Mollusca; class Polyplacophora; order Lepidopleurida; family Hanleyidae; genus Hanleya; species Hanleya hanleyi. Next base: position 28,676 of record JAVTVY010001404.1, read on the forward strand.
CATTCGTCTATTTCCGTATTGGCGGAAATTAGCCCAGTTGCTGAGTTCTGTTGATAGATTGCTATTATTCAACTAAACATAGAAATAGTTTTGTATAATTTGAATGAGTTATGTTCGTTTGGTTAAAATTAACTGAATTTCACAATAAAATGCACCCGGATCTCTCGATTATCAAAGGCACTATTTCTTAGCCGGCTCACTGCGTGATCGTCATACGCTCCCCACCAGTGGGGATGTGTGCGTTCTATGTGAGAGGCTTGTTCCGCCAATACGGAAATAGCCGAACATGAGATTGATCGATTCCGTCAAGAGTGAGATCGAAAACGAGGCTTCTCCTACAACAATCATGGCGGAAGGTCTGCGAAGTGTAATGGGACAAGCTACTCCATGCAGTTCTCTGTCGAACGACAGAATGGGGGATTATTGTTCGCGGAGTGAGATTCTAGCATTAATTTAGGGCTCCTAACTCGGCAAATTGTTGACACTCGTTGCTCGAGTCTCCCGTTGAGGAGCACGGCGTCGAGTCAAAGTTTGAAGGGTCCAAGATTAACAACAACACCAACAACAACAACAGAGACATCTCAAAGCTCCCATGAAGTCATTCAACAATGAAGTCCTGGCTTGCTTCGTTTTTTCACCTTGTAATTATCAATTTTAAAAAGCTGAAAAGTCTAACCGCCTCCAAAAAAGACACTGGTTCGACATCAAGTATCTCGATAACCGTCCACGAATAAGTTGACTGAACTATGCCACCATCAGACCATTGCATGCAAGCTAGCACCTGAGCACAGCGCAATACAATAGTTGTTCCAGCCAAAGTTTTGAGATTCAGTGGTAAGTACTGTAATATGTAATAGGCAAAGCCTAGAAGTGAGCGCAGAACAGTTCTTGCCCTCTCAGAGTAGTTCTGAGCCACAGGGGCTCGTTCTCGTTGTTAATTGGGTAATTAGATTAATGGGGGGGAGGGGTCGAGGTAGGGAATAAATATTACTATTAGAAGGGCAGACACTTAGTCGGCGTCGAGACCACACCACGTTTGATCCTGATATTAGTGAACAAAATAATGAGGACTGGAATCTGAAATCCAGCCCTCTTTGGGGGGGGGGGGAGAGTGTGGCCATGGTGAAAGAGTGCACGCTCGTAATCTCGGCTGGTGGTCTGGCGTGAGTTCGAATCCCACCGAAGACTTTCAAGATATGAAAATATCCCCGCTCACAGCTGGGCTTATCAGTGTCCAGGGTAAAAGGAACTGAGGGCGCTCTCGTGTCCAGGCACATGTATAGGCACCGTCGGATATGGCTGAAAAATTGTTGAAAACGACATTGAATCCTACTCACTCACTCTTTTCACAACACACACAACATACATGTACCTTTGTCTGGCCGGGACTTGCTGATTTGTTAGTACCTACCTGATATACACACAATCCCCAAAGGTGGCATGTAGATTTCCTCAAGTTATATTAAATAGAGATTTCCTACATGTATGTACAATGCAGTGTTGACATTATATATATAGATTAAATAACTGAACATTTGGTCATAAAATTTTATGCAATTTTAACAATGTAACAACAAACTAATAATAATTTACCCCGAGATAATTATCTGGGAGGAAATTCGCGATTGGTCAATTATCTCGGGGGAAATTAAAAAAATATTAACTATGTCCCCTCCACGGTTCCGTAGTTAGCTGTTGGAATAGTTTTGATATCAGATTCTATGACTCGGCGTATTTCAGTTTCCTGAATTGGGGCTCTTCAAAAATATAAAATAAAATTTGGGGAATCTTTAACCACACACAAAGACTATTTTCCGAGTATAGAAACCCTTTAAGGCAAGAAGACAAAGGCATTTTCTCCTGCAATTTCTTTTACCTAAAATCTGTACATGTCAGCCAGATAGAGAAGAACACAAGTAATATGTACTGGTACATCATAATTTATGATGATAAATTACATAATAGATTCTTGCCTCTGATGTTCATGTACCTTTCTATGCTAACGCATGTAATTCACTATCTACCCAGTTACCTTCAATATGTCAATCATTTTGTTGACTTACCTTTAGTGCGGCTGTGCCATGTGAAATCATGCTATGTTTTCCTTTAGCTGTTGAAGGGTGTTTGACTCAATCACAATAATCAACATACATGTACATGTAAGTGACATTAAAGCAAGTGGACTTTTGCAACATGATATTTATGTGAGGTTATTATTTCAATGTTCAAATGTATCGGTCTGCTGTAGGATCACCTGTTGTGTAGAAGACATTTACCAGTATATATGATACATAATGTCTGTGATTAAGTCCCATCATGGTCTCTGATATATTGTATAATACTGAATACATTACTGATGTGGACTACCAATAAACATAACTATCAGGGTGACTGTGAGTGAGTGAGTGAATATGATTTATGTCGCTTTCTATTTCATTCATATCACGATGTTGGTTCCTATTCCTTAACTATCAGATAGTATTATTTATTGTTTGTTCTATATTAAGTTAACATTATAAACTTTTCATTTGCTGGAATTCAGACAATAGTTCCATCAAGCTGGTGCCTCAGGCCTGCAAAGGTCGGTGGATGCCCATGAAGGTGACATGTAGTTTGTACTGCAATCATCAAAGTTATACACACCCGATTATGACCTAGAAATTAAAAAAGAATAAAAAGTTGTATTAGTATATTATTTCCAATGTCCCTGTAATTTACGGAATGAATGGCGTGCAACTGAGATTATGTGGCCGGATAAATAATTTGCATTTGCCAAATTATTAGGATCATCTCCTGATGGAAAGAGAGAAAGGAGATGAAAGCCAAAATTGTTAAATGGTGTACTACTGTTGCCTGCAGGCAAATGATAAATTTTGATCCATTGGGTATATGTAAAAACAAGAAAAATAAAAGAATAGTGTTTGACACTTAATTTATGTACCTGCTCAGACTTCTTAAATTGTCATGTATCATTGAGTTTCTACCAGGCTAAATAAATAATATATCATGTATGTGTGAAATTTGTTCATACATACCAGTGGAATCAAGACTGAAATCTACCATGGTGTTGAAGCAATGGTCAAAGATGACTGCCTGTAAATAAAGAAATGGAAATGATAAATGATCATATCAAATGTAAATTGAAATTGGTACCAAATTAAAAGGGAATCAAGTTATCATGAAGAAAACCAATCTTTTATTCTAACAGTACATCATGTATATCAGAACAATTTCAAAACAATAAATTAAAAGAAACCACAAATGTTAAATGCTTTTTACTTTTCTCGGTTGAAAAACAAATTCATTGACACTGTTTGAATTGTTCTTTCATTTGCAGTTTTTCTGATGGGTTTATTTTCATTTGAAAGTACATTTTAACATTATCACTTTATCCATAACCCTTCCCCCAGCACACTAATTCCGAGTTTCTCTATATCGATAGTTTTTGATGTGATAGGTCTTTGTCCAATGGTTGTTTCATATATAGCAATATAGAGTAGTCACTATTAAATTAAGCTC
>JAVTVY010001405.1:0-33578 GCA_036873755.1 Hanleya hanleyi
ATGATACACACGCTCTCTTTCCCCTGGTATTTATAGGCCCTAGTCTGTGAGTGGTGAGAATACTTTATCCACCACGGGAACGATGTGTTGTAAAGCCGTCCACAGTTCGGGGTCCAACGTAAATCCACCGTCTCGTTTGAGAGAGATCAATCGGGCAAAAAAAGGACCGCGAAAAATGTATACATCCTGAGACAGGTAAATACTCTGGCCATCCAAATCACCAAATAACACACGTTTCAAGGTAGTCCACCCCTCGGGCGATAATGTCACACGCGCGGGCTCCGGGCTACACCAGCAGCGCGAATCGTCGTCAATCAGTTCGAGGCGATCTGGGTATATTAGTATAGTACAGCCCGGCGTCAACGTACGGGTAATGATCGATTGGGTTTCTTCCGGGTAAAGTACATCGTCCACTTCGGCAATGATAGCTTTTAATCCTGCCCATAAGACTGGCCAAAGTACAATTTCGCCACCCGCGTACTGTTCTAATCGGGGGAAAAATGATGAATTCTCTCTACACCTTCGCAGGTACACGCCCTCACCGACAGGTAAAAAATCGACTTCGGGTTCTTGGGCTTGTAAGACCCGTGTAAATTGCGTCCACCCGTCCAGGGTTAAAATCAATTTGACTTCAATGGGGTGCTCTTCGATCAGGTGTAATTCATGTTCGTATACGATAAGCAAGACCTTAGACGTGACTTGAAAGAACGCCAGCTCTTTCCCCGGCGAGGTCATCATGAAGAATAACTCAAATACTGGCCCCACACACCTATATAGAGCGATCGATTCTATTTTTCAGTATTAACCCTATCTGGCCTGGGCTTTTATTTTTTATTTTTTTTCACAAAAAACACCCTGGGAAATTTAATTTGACACGGTAATTAATTTTTACACGCTGCCCCGAGTACATCAATTAATAGTCTGGACTGCTACGAGAATAAAAATAAAATATTATAAGGATTAGCCTGGGTTATGATGACCCAACAAGGCCTACCGCCACTGTAAAAATAGTCAAATCAGATGTAAATCAAAGGATAACTCTTGGTGCCCTAATGGAATAAGGGGGCACTACTCTGCAGGGATTTGTGTGTATGCGTGTAGTGATACATTATCCGCTGGTACTTTTCAACACGACCTCACTGCGCGCGTGACTTTGGGAAAATTGCAAAGATTGGCGCCTAGCTTGTGTTTTTTCATCGTCACTAAAGGCTGTGTTTTGTTAATTTTTCTATAGTTCTCATGATCGAAACGCACTGCAATTTTCAGGGGTTTCGTATCGAATAATATGGGATCGACTTGCTCTATTTTTAACGAAAAAAAATTAATTATTGTTTAATAGGTCGGGTTTTCTGTATTTTCGCCACGGCTCGAAAACCCACTAAAAATTAAAAATTATGATGTAAACAAAGGACTATACGGCTGAAATTTTTAATACGAGTACTTGATTTATATTCATACAATCATGAATTCAACAAGACGTGCGCTGTTTACACTGCATCCCGTTAGGGACCCGAGAAATGCCGCTACACAATACCCAGAGCTGGTTAGCGTTCTGGAAAATGATGGAATGAGGGTAACCACCAGTTTTCAAAGGGCATTGGAAAACGAAACATCCATCTTAACACGCAGTACAGAAGAATTAGAACAACTCCGGCGAACTGTCGAAGAAAATGACCAATTGGAAAGACTAAGGGATGCACATTACGCAGAAATAGCCATGATGGAAACCATACAAGAACCCGATGATACAGAAATAGCCACGATGGAAACCCTACAAGAACCCGATGATGACACAACTGATGATGACACAACTGATGAACTGCCACGGTTAAATAGTAGACGTGGACCCACGATAACGCCTGGTGAAATTCCAATGATTTCAACTACCGCCGAAACTCCACCACAACAATGCTCTGGGTGTAAAGCCCAGGTAACCCGCCTGAACAACTTGATTAATGAACTGAAAGAAGACGCGATTAAAAGGGGCGAGGAGCTTGACAGACAATACGAACAACTGGATAAAGAGCAGAAAATATCACGCTGTAGCATATGTACAGATGACGAAAGCCAGTTTGCTGTTTTACCATGCGGTCATTTATGTCTATGTGCGGGTTGTTGGGTGACACTAACGTGTGTAGGAGACATGTGCCATTGCACTGAGGCCGGCGAGAACCATCTCAAAATAAAATGTCCAATTTGTCGGAAACATGTAGCAGGGATAAAGAAAATCTACCGTGCGTAAGTGTGGTGGTGAAGTAACACTAACGGCCCTTTTCAGGGCCAACCATCTTCCCCGGAAGAGGAACTTCTAACTTTGCACAAAAATTAACATCAGACCCCATCATTGTTATGCCCCAAGAAAAAAATTTCAATTTTTTCAATTTTTTAACAATTAAATATTGAAAAACGGAAAAAGGGGGAGGGGGGGGGGGGGGGGGGAAAGGGAAATGGAAGCCAAATTTTTTTTTTTTTTTTAAAACTTAATAAAAAAGAGAAAAAAGATTGATGGAGCCAAAAAAAATCTTTTTCATTTTCTATGTTTTTTTAACAATTAAAAATTGAAATTAGTGAAATTAGCGAAAAAAAAAGGGTGTAATTATCACCCTATAGCAAAAAAAATTGTTTTTAAAAATGGGCCAATGGGATCGAGTGAGGTATCAAATTGAAGGTGAGGAGAAGGGCTATCTGATGCACTGGGTATGGGATTGAAATATCGACATTCTACGCATGCGCGGCAGTGAAGGGTGTAAATTATCACCCTATAGCAAAAAATTGTTTTAAAAATGAGCCAATGGGGTCGAGTGAGGTATCAAATTGAAGGTAAGGAGAAGGGCTATCTGATGCACTGGGTGGAAGATTGAATTAGGGTGATTCTGCGCATGCGCGACGGCCTAAAGGTATGAAAATACACGTATTGGAACTAGGGAACAAAAGAATGAACACTAAGCATTTTTTTGTAATTTTCTACTTTATTAACACAAATAGAATGAACGTATTCACAAGGGTATTGAATTTAATACAATTATATATGAATATTGAATGTTTTTAATACAATTAACAGTCAAAAAACTCTGAAATTTTAATAACAATTATATGCTCTCAAGCCACTTGAATGAAGGTGTATGGTAATAAATGTTCTGTTCAACACTTGTTCTCAATAGTTCGCCATCAAGACTCGTTTGAATTCATCATCAGCTTTCCGGCCTTGGTGCACGTAAATGTATGTTATAATTTCTTCACGTGGAATTTTGGACAGGCAAGCCGCTTCAACTCCCAGGGCAATTTCCGTCTCCGTGACGGCCTCCAGTGCTTCAGTGATCATTGCGTATGACGGTACTGGAGTGTCCTGTGGAATTTTAGGTCTGATGAGCTGCAAGACTGTATCGATGTACTTGAGGTAAATATAGTGAGACACCTGGTAGACCAGAGCTGAACCAATGGAACTTGCGAGACTCTGTAACTTCCGCCAGGCTGTTAATTTGAAAGTGACACCCTGAGGACAAGGTACGAGCTGTTGCGTATCTAAGACACTCCAACCCCAAGCGGACCACCCTGACCATAGACATGGCCATTTCAGTGGAATCCTTGAACCAACACCCTGACCATGGATAATCGACATAAACAAGAACAGCTGTTACATTCAAACCAACTCGAACAATGTCAACGACATCCACGGGCATTTAGGCTGAAGCCTGCCACCCAGCTCTGATACGCCGTTGGCGCAATGTTACAGGCACAGATTTCTAGGATCGCAAATTTCTTGGATTCCTAGATTTTTCTGGGCGGCGCACGGTATAATCGACGGAAACATTGTTCCTAAAAACCACCAAGACATTTCACGTGAATAATATGAATCAAAACAGTTATGCACAGTTAATAAATCCTTACAGCTTCATGCATAATTATATACACTTTAATTCCTACTCCCAACTGAAAACTTTTGTATAAATCTTCTCTCCTTCACTCGTTAATCCTCGCGCACTTGTACATACTATCCGTTTATGTTACAAGAATGTTGAAATATCATATGAATATTCACGAACTCAATAGTACAATTAATGTAATCTCAGCAATGTATACTAGTAGTTGAAATTCTGTTCTATTCATTTTTGGTACTTTATAATGTAGAATTCAAGATAGGTATTGATGGAAATATAAAGTTCTATGTATTTTGATTTAAAATAACAAAATTCCGGGGGTAATTACGGACCGTTCGATAGAAGGGTCGGTAAAAAATTTGGAAAAGCCTTGTATCAATATGGTGGAGGTGTTTACATATCTTGGAATGCAGTTTTTCTGGCTGCTTGACATTAAACCAAAAACAAAAGAGAGAAAAAAGAGAGTGGTTCTAGAAGCTGCACCACCAAGCTTCTTTCAACCCTGTTGACGATGGCCCTTCAGAGGCTAAAAGCAATTTGGGCAAGGGACTGCGCCAGTATTTCTAACTAGAGCCTATAGGCTATTATATGTATCTTTGTCTAACAGGCCTTGTATACAGAAATTCCATCAAATAGTCTGATTTGATAGGACTGGAACTAATAACTGAGCTGAATTGCACACAGCAGGGCTGATTTCAATTGAACTAAATTATCAGCACTTATTTTTACCAGCCCCATAATAAACAAGGTATTATAGAACAATTTTGATCAAGCTAGAAAAATACAAGAGCACTACAACATTATTGGAGTTGAAGTCTAAATCTGATATTCCGGGAAATGATCAATGGAATTGGAATTTTGTGATGTCATTTTCTTCTAAATGTGAGCATATATATATACTGGAATATTAACAGAGCTCAGCTATAATGGAATATTCACAGAGCTTTCCAAGTTATAATATCGTTTATTCATAGCACTGTGCAACTATTTTTTTGAACATGGCAGTCCAGTCCCTTAACAATCCAGATCAAGATGTTTTATGGGTGTAGGAGTTCAGATGCAAAGTATAGAAATAAGGCATTTGAATACGCTTTTGTATGAACTACTGATGGAAACATTGGGCTTAATAAAATTAATATCTAGCTTCACAGGCACTGTTTTGAAGAAGAAAAAAGATGCGAGAAGAAGGTTCTTTGCCTTTTTATTTTCTTTTGTCCAGATCAAATATATCCAGCTTTTCTGTCAAACCGATGCAGTAGTTTAACACAATTTGCATAAAACAACTTTTTGACTCAGTGTACATATTTTTGGCGAAACTTTGAGAAGGAAATACAACCAAAATCACTCTCTGGGTATTCCGGAAATAACTGGTGCCACCTCTAAGCACAAGTGGGCGAACCGCAATCCCAAGCTCATGAAATGGTGTATGCATATCATATTAGAGAAGGACACGATGAGTGGTTCTCAAGTTATTGCAAGCCTGGAAATGAATGTTGGATTTTGCCACAAGCAGGGGTTTAGCCAGAATCAGGAAGAGCGTCTCACCCATGTACTATCACAGGACAATAGGTCGGGGTCAAGACGCCACCCAGGCCTGGGTCAAAGGGGCTGCCTATGCCCCAGAAGCTCCAGAGGTTTAGATGCTCTGAGATGCATTCTAGGGAATTTCTGACCATGCATCTTAATTTTAAATTTTCATTATAATTTAAATTTTGTCGGTTGATGTAGATTCTCTATCACTGTTTTTGTGTTTTGTTTTATTTTATTTAATGCAGATTCAATATAGCCGTTAATGAAGTTTTGTAAAACTTAAAACCAAATAGGCGCTTGCAAAAAGAACATCGTTGTTGTTGCATTTTTGGTCAAAAGAATAACCTGAAAATTCTCGTCTCATCACTCCAAGCTCCCAGCCGACCTAGTCGATGACACCTGCGCATTTGTATTGTATTTATCGGCATCAATGAGAGCCAGGGAAACGTGTTAGTCCATGCTTGGGATAACTGTCTCAGTTTTGTATATTTGAAAACAAATGGTGACGGATCTCGCGTTTCTCTTTCGCGGGTCACATAAAACTTAACAGTCGGCCGACAGTTGGTTCGTCGTCAACCCTCAATTCCTCACTGTCAAATTACAAGCGTCTAGTCCGTCATTCATAATTCAGCCGTCGTCCATTAAAGAATATCCGCGTCCATAATCCAAAGACCTATTCCATATTCCATATAACAGTATTAGCACAAAATTCAAAAAGACAATCATAGTATACATAAACATAGGCTAGTTTCCTGCAAGAGAGAAGCGGTCAACAGTTTTCAATGATGCCGACAAGACATCATGAGGTTCCAAAAATATAAAATCCGTATCGCTGATCAGTATTCTTAATCCATAATAATCGTTGTAAAGTCGTCATCCAGAGAATGATGTATCTCAGTCACGCTTTGATTGTGACTGTTCATATGAGCACTACGAGGATCTTGAAGTACATGGGTTCATAGGGCCCCTAGCCCAGCGTTAAGCGGAATTAGCTGATATTACAAACGAATAAACTTGGGTTTTTCTATTTTGCTGGTCATGGATGAGAAAGAGATCGATATTTCGAGTCAACGCTGAACTTTCATGAGTCCTTGAGTACAAGTAATCGTGTTTTATGAGCTGAACAGTTTTGGCTCCGCCCACACTTATTCAACCAATCAGTAAACTTTTTACACGACATACGAATTCAATGAAACTAAATAAGATCGGCTCGTTTTCTAGATTTATAGTTTTTCTTTCCACCATATGAATTTAAAGGCATTTCTGTAAAACCGTGATTATTTAGATTTAAAATAACACTATGAGTATCAGTATCTTGTTTTATAGTCATTGTTAGAAAAATGATCGTGGAGTAGGAGAATAGCGAATTTTCTGAACTTGTCGGAGATATGCGACGTCTGAAGATTTTCTTGTCTGGGTACTTTTAGTAGTTTCATTTCAAATCCAGTGAAAGTGGATATATATGTGGACTGCTCTTTATATAGGATGCGTATCCACATTTTACAAAAGTCGAAGTTTTATGCTCTATAGATAATGCATACACATCCTATATAGAGATGTATCCACAAAAACCTTCTATATTGCGGTCACGCCATTCTTCATGGTCCATCGACAACCGATCCATGGAACTTTTGTTGTAAGATCACAAAGGTGGTGTTAGCTTTAGATATAGGGAATCGTCTTCATATGCATTTTTGATACACACAGCTTATTTAGACTGAATATTTCAGAATTATTTGTTGCTCAAATTGGTTTTGGATAAAGGTGTCCTATTTTTGTAACAAAAGAAAATTTCGTGTTATGGTGCGCCATAAATCCGTTTTCGTGCATCTGCAGCCCTTCATTATTTCGTGTCTTGTAATTCAGCATGTATAGGCTGTACAAAATGGTCCATTTCATATCATTTTGATAAAAGTGAAAGTTTGGCCCTACAAACCGAACAGCTTGAGGAAGATTCCTTATGTAAAGCGAACACCACCTTTCCTCCCTTAAATGATCACAAATATGGGACTAATAAACCCCTCTGATGCAAGTAAACCCGACATCAGTACTTTAAGTACTTTGATTTTTAGACATGGGGATTCCACTGTTTCGGGCAGCGTCATAGAGCTTCCACATAATAGCGGCTTGACAATAGAAGGTCAGGGTAGTACCGTCCGCTATCTTACCGCAACTGGTCCTTTGAGAAGAATCTGACGAGCAGTTCTCAAGTTAGTGCCTTGAAAGAAATTTCGGACGGACAGATGGACCGACACAAAGACAGCCGGATGGACAAGCGAAATCCACTCTACTACGCAAAAAATTGACAAGGTATGCACGTAACTGTGGAAAAAATCTGTAAAGTTGTAATCTTATAGCCCTGACATGAAACTAAATGTCTAATGGGACTTTTTCCATCGGGGCTTTAGTCCATTTTTTTTTTTGTTCGTTAGGGGGCTTTTGTACTGTTCTCATATTATTCATCCTCATAGCTTCACTTATCGGTGAGCAAGGACACATTTTATTGTTGTTGTAATACAATTTCCTTTTGTTATCAAGTTGGATCGATTCATCTCAACTGTTTAATTGCTAAATGGTAATTCACGAGTAGAAATGTTTGCGGAGATTCAAACTGTAGATTTACAGGTCTATTTGGTTATCTCCCCTGTCACCTTGAACAAAAACAATTTGGGTACATTTAATATGTAGAGCTCTTTGTGTAGATCAGGCGAAAATGCTTGCAACAGTCCATGAATATTTCAGAAGCAGAATGGAAAGAAAACATTTCTGAATACAGGAAAATTATTATGTAAATGATTTGACCACCACTGGATTTAGAAGCTTACCATAAAAAGATAATAGAGAGGGTCTTGAGGGGTAAGCTTGAATGGCGAAAATTCCTAACTGTAACTCAACACACATATTTTATGAAAATGTAAATGAATACAGGCAAAGTGAAATATCCCATTGTTTTCTAAAATAAATTACTCTTATACTGGTATTATTTAAGACTAAATTACAGCCCGAACACGCTTTCTAATGAGAATGAGTTAGCCCCACAAAATCACTCAACATGCGCCTCTCAAAATCTGTGGCTTAACAGACGACATATTCTGATCAGGAAAGTAGTGCCACTGAAAAAATTAACGAATTCACGCATAAAATTAGATAAATACAAATGTAACTTGAACATATCAGACCTGAAACTCTACACGAACATTAAAAACACAGAAACCTAGACAACCTAAAGAAGGAAGTTTCAGACCTCTTTCCTGTCGTGTAAGAACTCTACCTTGTACTGTGTTAGCAAGACACAGAGCCGGTCAATTTCTTCAGCATTACAATATGTATCTGGTTGTCCCTTCGGGTAAAATATTTGAGCCCTGTTTTCAAACATAGATACATAAAACCTCTGGCATTGGATGTACGGTTTGTGGACATGCTAAAGGTCACATAACGTACAGATATCTCGACTCTCTATACTACAATCCCTCATCAGGACCTTATTTACCTGCTCAGTTCAATATAGCATGTATAGTATCTGTGTTCAAGAAAGCTGTTCGTCGATATATTAATGTCGGAAACCGTAAAACATTCTTTATCTCTACCACATACATCGGATATCAGTCATTGGATGTACAGTTGCATACATTTCTCATAAATAATATCTATTGGTGGTTGAAGGGGCCTGTAGTGAACCAAAACGAAGACAATTTGAGTGCTCCGATATTTAGCCATACTATCAATTGGGATTTTATTCACAAAACTGACGAGGGTATAATAGAAATATCATGTTTTCGCGGTTTTCCTTGGCATTTCTACATATAAGTTCCCAAACTTTTCTATTTTATTTTCTGATATATTATGCAATTTTTAAGAAAGTTACATAAGTAGACATATTAAAATCTTCCGATATGCGTATTTTTAATATGCCGTCATGGTTACGTCATCTGAGAAAATATGCTGGATTTCTTCAAAACTTTGACCCAAAGATATAATGCGATACGGTTGAGTTCCCTAGCTTGATAATGACGATAAGTAAGAGTGGACGGGGATGGAAAGAGTCATCCACCATATCCCGGTCTGCGGTGAAATCAAGGTCAGATAGGAATCAACGTGAAACGTAAGCAATCAGCTGAAAGATTTTTTCCCCCCCAAGATGGTGTCATTTTGCACTTAAATCATAATCTAGCCAATGGGATTATATAAACATTTTGCGCTGGAATGTTTCAATACAGTATCAAATTCAAACGACTTCTTGAATAATTCGTGAAGAATGTCACCTTCCAAGAAACTTACCCATGTGATATTTTTCATCGTGAAATTCTGCTTGTTTTCTTGGGTTAATTCGTTTATCAAAGTCTCCGTGGTAATCCACTTCGGACTGTGAGTTATTTATTTTTTCACCATGTTCACCTCCCAAAAAATATCTCCCGCTATTTTCGCCATATAGTTGCTTTACAATTGGACGATGTCTGATATTCCCTGACAGTGGTGTCGGATTCCAGATCCAGAAGTATGCGATGAGTAGTCCAGTACCAAATGCCAGGCAGTGGGGAAAAAGTCGAAAAACAGATGTCATAGTGCTAACCAGATACGAACGTATATATGGATAACGATACAATAGATATATATATATGTGTATATGTGGCGTAACTCAATGCACACGTGTTTCGTATTGATTTTGTGATCTCTTTTTCTATCTCCTGATATTGATACTGTCTAAAAAGACATAGTGTCATAGTACCTCGCGCATGGTGTAAGGATTTTGCATCGATCCGGTGTAAACCGTGAGGCACACCACGTGCTATAGGATGTGTTTCCGCTAACATAGTCCTCATTGTATTTCTCCCTTATCAAGAGATAATTATATATCCAAATGAAATGGATATTCTCTTGATTCTACCCCAGAAGCATCTCTTCTAATCTGAGGTGTTTCTCCTGGTTGTTCGTCTCAAGCTGATTTCCATGGTAACGGTAGTCATACAGCTGACATGCGCTGTTCGGAGGTTCGGCGCGGTACTGTGCTTTCAACATGGATGCCAATATGGATTCCTAGTTGTGCGTATCGAGGTACTATGTCCTATACATCATAGTACGAGACCGTGCCGTGTGGCGTCTCCGAGAGAGATCCTCGATCACACGGACCACAGCAACATTCCATTGTGTAGGATCAGGACTAGAGTATAGCATATACTAATCCCAGGCAGGGTTTCGGGGTTTTACAATTTTGGAGAATCCCGTGTTTACTATTACATGCTATATTAATACGTCTGATGAATTTTAGATTAGTGGCAATGAATTGATGGTTTATAAGGATGTTTTGTGTCAAATAGAAAGGATTGTAAATGACTCTGATATCCCCCAGGGTAAACCGTCCTCTCAGGCTATCGTACTCAGCTATACCTTGTGAATATATATTTCCGAATAGATCTACGGATTCGCAACACAAAACAGATTTTATGATTACGAAAGTCCGAACACCGAACACTGATTACTTCCGAACACCGAACGTTGATTACTTCCGAACACGGAACGTTGATTACTTCCGAACACAGAACGTTGATTACTCCCGAACACCGAACGTTGATTACTTTGTTGAATCTGCAGAAATCAGTTTGTCTAAATGAACATTTTATTTAAAACTACCCACCAGAAAGCCCATCAAGCCGATTAGAGAGGATTTTTCATTAGAGAATAGCCTACACTCCACAAACTGTTTACCGTACTTAGAAAGGGGAATCCCGCCATCTGTTTGTCTCCATCGTGTATTTGAAAACTACTGAAACGAAATAGGTTTCGGTATTCCCGAACAAAAGACAATCGTAGTATGTCGTGGACAGACGGAAAGCATATTTGAGGAAAACAAAGAGTCACAGAGCAGGATATGACGTGGTTTATACAGCCCAGACCGGGTTGAACTCCAACCATGGCATTGGCAGACAGTGAAGTGGCCCGAAGCAGGCTACTGCGCAAAACCGCCATCTGGATAGGGAATACGTCTGATCCTCCTTCATGCTGCACAAATCTTCCAGGTAGAGAGAAAACCATGACTACCATGAAGAAATGCATGGATTCTGGCAAATTCCTTTCCTGGCCGGAAAGAACTCTTATTTCACATTTAGGCAGGTCGAGTTTGAGGGCATTAGATCATGCCAGTTATCACATGAAACATTTTTAGCAAACGCCCAACAATGGTCAACATAAGGCCGATTTGGAACTATGGCTGCAGGACCGTCAACTCGGATTTCCCCAGATGGCCTTGAAAGAGGACATATTTGAAATCGCGAAGCGCCAATACTCCACCGATCCGACGTCATCACGTACGACCATGGTCATGATATTATGCGTACCCCAGTCGCAAACTTTTAACTGAACACTATGGAACTAAAGCTACGAAAGACGACTGCATGGGAGAATGCCGTGAAATATATGTTAACCCTATCTTATCTGGGCTTTTTGGGACCCGTCCAGGCCTGGGCACCTCCCCCTCTCAATATTTTCTCACCCCTGGAGCTGAACTTATCACACTATACCCTTGGGTCAAACCCTTTCAGAAAATGTAATAAAAAATAAATAAAAAATAAAATATAGCCGCTGTGATGACATCACAGTGACGTCGTTATCAAGAAGAAAATTTTGGGTCCATTTTTCTGTCAGATTTTTCAATTTTTTATTCATGTCATTTCTTCGCAAAAACTGCATGATAAATTAGTAAATAAGTGTGCTGTGAAATAAAATACTTTCAGGCAACTTTTCCTAGCAGAAAAGCAGAAATTTTAAAGAAAAATGACGAAGACAACACTTTTCTGGTACCCCACATTTCCGCCATTTTGAGGTCATGCTCGGGAGGTCATGCAAATAGGCTCAAAATGACCCAATATGATAAGCTGAAAAGCCACGGTGTTTTAGCTCTCAATTCTTTGTCGTTCCGGAGATAGGAGCAAAAAATCAACAGGGGGGCGGAACGTGCCTCCCCCCAGGCCAGGTAGGGTTACTATGACCCGTACGCCCCATCAAGGACATCCTCGAAGATTTGACCTTACGTACATGTAACTGTAACGACATCTGCATCAAACTGCGCAATGTTCAAACACCAGGATATCTATCGCTGATAGACAGGCTTAACCAGGCTTAACCAGGCAGAACTGCTTTTCACTTCGTCCCACCACAATAATCCATACGCTATCAATAATTTTCATTTAATCGTGTCGTCCCACCACAATAATCCATACGCTATCAATAATTTTCATTTAATCGTGTCGCTGTTCAATATAATGGCGATAGTAGTAGGAAGAAATGATTCTCTCGCATGATTGAGGCTGTTTTGTGAGGCTGCTGAGGCTCATCTGGTGGTGGCGCCTGGACTCTATACCTAATATACAGGGAGCACCAGGGTACCAGTTGCATCTTCAGGTGAGTGGATATGCGTGCGATGACGCCACTTCCGGTGATGATGTCCCTTTCAGTGATGACATCCCTCTCAGTGATGACGTCCCTTTCAGTGATGACGTCACTTGCGGCGCCATCAGTTGAGCACATATTCACTCGGAGTGGTCACTTTCAATGTTGACGTCACTTTTATCAAGGCTCAAAGGCCAATGGGAGAAGCATGTGCGTGTGATTGGAATGTTTGATTGACAGTGCGTTAAGGCGTTACGATAGAGCATTAAGGTGTTAAGCTACGGCGCTAAGGAGTTCAGATGAGGCGTTAAGGGTTTAAGATATGGCGTTACGGCGTTATTTCACCAGGGCGTTGAAGTGGTAAGCTAGGCGTTGGCGGAGTTCTTACGTCCATAAAAGCCAGCGTATCCCAAAGACTTGCACATTCGACGTTAAATCGTCAACATGGGTTACACATGTTCTGAGTGCGAACGTGCGTTCACCAGACACTACAATATGATGCAACCCAAAAGAATATATATGGGTAGAAGACACCGAGGCGCAAGAAGCCAATACAGATGCCGAGATTATACCAGCTGATTCTGAGAGTCTACTGACTGATACCGGTGCAGAGTCAATCCACTAATAGAGATGTTCGCTTGCTGACAAGCTACATCCCAGGAAAGCCCGAGTGAGCAAGTACCCAACTTTTAGGATCGTACTGTAACAGCATCTATTATACCCACACTGCAATGATCGAGGACGTCGGTCAGGTTAAGTTGTAACAGACTGTAACATCCAAATGCCCCACCTCGTCACAAAAACAGCCTTGGCGATCTATGAACAGTATAGTTTGCTGCCGCTTGAAATGAAAGACGGCCCCGACGTCCATCATGAAGACCAAGACCAATGGATTATACATGTTCTGAGTGCGAACGTATGCATCCTTCTGAGCTTAACAAACGTACGGTTTATCTAGTGTTAGGAAATCGCCTATACATGTACATCGCTTGGTGAATGAGAAGACACGGGTTTTCAAAGGGTTATCTTCTGACAAGTTGTGTGTACATGTATAGGTGTATCTACGCGAGAACAGATTTAAAGATCCGCCAAAAATGCTGCACAGTTTGTACCCATTTGGGATATCTGTTATCTGTTGGTTAACCGGCCTGGGCGATTTGGGGTTTACCACAGCCTGTTGTCATCTTCGAAAATGACATTTTTTAGCTGATTTTTCGGTCAGATTTTTTTTTTTCATTTAAGCGTTTTCTTCGCATGATAAATTAGTAAATAATAATCTAATACGAAATAAAATGTTTCATCCACTTTTCCACGCAGAAAAGCTCAAAGTTTTAACAAATCTGACGAAAACTTCACATTTCTGGTACCCATGACCCCAATATGATAAGCTAGTCACAGAGCATCAGCTCTCAATTCTTTGTCGTTCCTTAGATAGGAGCAAAAACCAACGGTGGAGGGGGGGGGGGACGGAAAGTGTCGCCACCCAGGCCAGGTAATTCAAGCAATTCTATAAACATGCAGCTT
Source organism: Hanleya hanleyi (assembly GCA_036873755.1). Classification (NCBI taxonomy): domain Eukaryota; kingdom Metazoa; phylum Mollusca; class Polyplacophora; order Lepidopleurida; family Hanleyidae; genus Hanleya; species Hanleya hanleyi. The sequence continues at coordinate 14,316 of JAVTVY010001405.1, forward strand.
CACAAAAAGATCGAGCCCTTTAGGGTGGCACATCATTTGAGGTTGCCCATCATTGAAAAGACAATACATAAAAATATGGTTGCTATATCAGTGATGTTGAGGTTAGATTAAAAGAAACTATATTATAAAACTTGAAATAAAGATTACATTTCTTTTTCAAAGTAAGCATATACAGCGCATAGTTAGGGACAATTGACTGTGCAATTTGGACCACGGAACTTCTTGGTGTAACTTTGTGTCATGATACGTGAATTATATAATCCCTTTTCTGACAGAGTGTAATAGTTGGAGTAGAGGTATCATTTACAGTATGGAATGGGACATCAGCCTTGTGGGTGAACCCTCCCATTTGTATGCAAATACAAGAATATAATGACAAATGTTTTCAATCATACATGTGTAATGCTACATAATAATGTGCACTGGTAAAACTGGGACACCACAAACTCAGTTTTAATTAATATAATAAGTTAAATGTGTGGACACAAATATGATTCATGTAAAAGCTTTAAGCTAAATCATATGATTTGGAATAGAATGATTTGATAGCAAAATTGAAGGGAATTTTGTCCTTCATTTAAGGCGACACGAAATTCAAAACTGATAGAGGTTCAGTACTGCGGGATTCCCCCGCCAGGTTATTTAATATTGTACTTCTGAAACAAAATAATGTCATCAAACTACATGTATTACTATAAGTAATTACTATAAAGTATATATTGTAGGTCATTTGTTGTGTGTGTGTATATACAATGTACACTGCATCTCATACCTAATAGTAGGTTACTTTCACATATAAGAGATATAATATTTGAAATATGAGGGTATGGGGTCGGGCAATGCATTGAATAAGTGTAGAATGATGTAAGCTCCCAGAATATATGAGGGTATATGAGAGATAGAGGGTGTGGCTCTATGCCCCCGGGGGTGAGGACATGCTCTCGGGGGTAGTGGATGGGTTGAATAAGTGTAGGTTGAATAAGTGTATGATCATATATAAAGCTACTTGAATACAAGATGGTATGGGGTCAGGCGAAGCTTAATTTAAGAGATATAGGGTGGGGTTCAGTACCCCAGGGGTGGGGATATGCTCCCTGGGGTAGTGGATGGGTTGAATAAGTGTAGCATGATCTAAGCTCTCCGAATATACAAGAGTATGGGGTCGGGCGAAGCTTAGTTTAAGAGATAGAGGGTAGGGCTCGGTGCCCCAGGGGTGGTGACATGCTCCCCGAGGGTAGTGGATAGGTTGAATAAGTGTAGCATGATCTAAGCTCCCATACTATATCAGGGTATGGGGTCGGGCGAAGCTTAGTTTAAGAGATAGAAGGTGGGGCTCAGTGCCCCGGGGGTGGGGACATGCTCCACGAGGGTAGTGGATAAGTTGAATTAGTGTAGCATGATCTAAGCTCCCAGACTATATATGGGTATGGGGTCGAGCGAAGCTTAGTTTAAGAGATGGAGGGTGGGGCTCGGTGCCCCAGGGGTGGGGACATGCTCCCCGAGGGTAGTGGATGGGTTCAAAAAGTGTAACCAGATGTAAGCATTTGGAATAGATGACAGTTCGGGGGGTCGGGATGGTCTTAGTTCAGGAGACATAGTTGAAGCCGAGATGCTGTGGACAGAAATTTTCTAAGTCCAAAACTTTAACATTTACTTGGTCCTGAGGTCCCAGGGGTGGGGACATGCTCCCCCAGGGTAGTGGATGGGTTCAGTATGTGTAGCCCGATGCAAGCATCTGAAATATGAGGGTTCGGCGGTCGGGCAGGCCTTAGGATCAAACTTTAACATTTACTTGGTCCTGCAGATAGACAGACAGATAGACAGACAGATAGACGGACATCATTGTGGCACCTATATCGAGCTTTCCGCAGCTAAAGCTACGGGCTCGATAAAAATTAACATTCCAAGAATATCGTTTATGTCAGGTGAAACTGGAGAAAACCTTACTGCTTCTGACATTAATATACCACTGGTCAGTTTTATAGAACGCCGATATTATTAATAAGCCATCGTGTTCAGTAAGGTCCGGATGAGGAAGAGTAGTGTAGAGAGTCGAGCAAAACAACAGAAATATGTCAGTAAGGTGTTTGCCCTTGCTATCTAGTTCTTCTGCAAGACATATCGCCTTGTCCAAAGACGACATGTATCAACCTACAGCTCTAAGTCTACTGGAATCGAATGGGGAGCTCGCATTCTATATATTTAACGTTTGCAGGTAGTTGGGTAAAGACATGAAGAAAGAAGCAGTCGTCTTCCATAAAAAGATTCCTAAGAATTTTAGGTATGCATAACAACAGAATAGTAAATGTTAATTTTTACTTATGTGGAGTAAACCAGAATTCAAATCCTGTAAACTGAACAGGACTGATTATGAGAAATTGGCAGCTTCACAAAGTTAATACGGAGACAAGGGCTTCACAAGAACAAGTAAATCTTAAATCGCATTGGTGATTCATAATAGATTTAGTCCTCTGTATTTTCAATACACTGTCGATATCTGGAGATTGTGGTTATGCTTGAATGCCTCAAAATCAGTCTTGATTGACAATGGCATAAATCTGTTAGGTCAAGTAGCAAATGAACAAAAAATACCAGTGTAGAATGAAAACAGAAACAAAGAAGTCAACCATGAAGTAGATAATGATTTCAAAGTTTGCTGTTTAATTTCATTTGCATTGTTACAACAGATGTCAGGCATTTTGCACAAACATAACATTTTATGGAATGGCATCAGTATGAGTTCTTTCATGCTTCTTCAAACTTCCTTTCTGTGCTGTGCTATATTGACACAAGGAGCACTTGTATGGTTTCTCAGCAGTATGATATCGTTCATGTTTCATCAGGTTTCCTCTCTCCGTGGAGCTGTAAGGACACCAGGAGCATTTGAATGGTTTCTCGCCAGTGTGAGTCCGTTCATGGTTATCCATGTTACTTTTATCTTTACCGCTGTAAGGACAAAAAGAGCATTTGTAAGGCTTCTCACCGGTATGCTGTCGTAAATGTCGCGTCAGTCTCCCTTTCTTGATAGCGCTATACGAACACAGAGAGCATTTGTATGGCTTCTCTCCAGTATGAGTTCTTTCATGTGTCTTCAAGTTGGTCTTGTCAGCGGTGCAGTGTGAACAAAATGAGCATTTGTATGGTTTCTCACCAGTATGAATTCGTTCATGTTTCTTCAAGTTCGTCATCTCAGATGTGCAATACACACACTTTGAACATTTGTATGGCTTCTCCCCAGTATGGACCATTCTGTGCCTATCCAAGGCCGCTTTCCAGGCAGTACAAAATGAGCAGACTGAACATTTATATGACATCTGGCTAGTCCGTTCTAGACTTCCTGATTCTGTCGCTGATGAGTACCGATGTTTTTCTGCAGCAGATTTGGAAATTCCTGGATTGAAATATTCGTTGTTGAGTGCAATTAGACTTCCTGACTGGTGATCAACTTTGAACAGGGCGACAGGAACAGGACTGTCAACTGAAACCTTGCCCTCCATACATCGGCTCTGACCACTCACCAGACTATCTTCCTCGATGTCCTGAAAACAAACAAAAAAATGTCATGAATAATTTTTATTTTGACAATAAAAAAGCTTTCTTGGTGAAGTTTCTATATTAGGAGGAGACATGGTATGCAATTCGTTTCCGGTCAGTGTACATGAACTTTTCCATACAACTTCCAGCGTTATTTATCAATTGTGACTCGTATGAGAGGCATGAGAGGGCCAGTTACACAAACCTGGAGCATCATCCGCTCATAGGGAACACTTCACGAGAGTGACCTCCCCTACGGTACCATAATTTGCTTTCGAGATAACCATGGTATCCATGCAGAACAAGAGTATGTGATTATATAACTTACATCTTCAACTGGTTCCTGTTTTATGGCGTCGATAGCAACAGTCTCGATGGGGAGTTCACATTGGTCAGTTATATGATCACACTGGATGAATGGTTCCTCAGCCCGGACTTCTCCTTGACAACCTACGTTTTGTGGCTGGTTAATCCATTCAGACTGCTGATAAGGAGAGTCTGTTTGTACTCGGCTCTCTTCTCCCATCCTTCATTCACACAGATGACCTACATATTAGAGTGAGACCTCAAAATAGAAAACCTTACACAACAGATATGTGAATAGGTTTTTGAATTAAACATTCTCATTCATTTTTGACACACCATGCAGCCATGACAGTTACATTTTCCAATTGGGGGGGGGGGAGGGGAGGGAGCAAAAGGGGTTTTAGATCACTGGAGATTCTTCTCGCCCAATTTTCATTGACTTATATCACAATTCAACACCCAGTGACCGTTTATATTTTGTTGTTTTTTTTTGCTTTTTTAGCCCACCATTTTGTTCAAATCACTTTTCGTCCGTGGTCCGTCGTCAGTCCGTCAGTCCGTCCGTAAACAATTCTTGTTATCGCGATTTCTCAGGAACTACTGCATGGATCTTTCTCAAATTTGGTACACAGGTTCCCCGTCAGGTCTAGTTGTGCAAGCTATCTTTTCTGGTCCGATTCGAGTATCCAATATGGCCACCAGGCAGCCATCTTGGATTTCCCCATGAAACTTTGTTATCGTGATTTCTCGGGAAGTACGGCATGGATCTTTCTCAAATTTGGTACACAGGTTCCCTTTGGGCTCTAGTTGTGCAAGATACCTTTTCCGGTCCGATTCGAAAATCCAATATGGCCACCAGGCGACCATCTTAGATTTCCCCATGAAACTTTGTTATCGTGATTTCTCAGGAACTACTGCATGGATCTTTCTCAAATTTGGTACATAGGTTCCCCTTGTGGTCCAGTTGTGCAAGATGTCTTTTCTGGTCCGATTCGAAAATCCAATATGGCCACCAGGCGGCCATCTTGGATTTCCCCATGAAACATTGTTATCATGATTTCTCAGGAACTACTGCATGGATCTTTCTCAAATTTGGTACACAGGTTCCCCGTCAGGTCTAGTTGTGCAACATACCTTTCCTGGTCCGATTCGAAAATTCAATATGGCCACCAGGCAGCCATTTTGGATTTCCCCATGAAACTTTGTTATCGTGATTTCTCAGGAACTACTGCATGGATCTTCTCAAATTTGGTACATAGGTTCCCCTTGTGGTCCACTTGTGCAAGATGTCTTTTCTGGTCCGATTCGAAAATCCAATATGGCCACCAGAGGGCCATCTTGGATTTCCCCATGAAACATTGTTATCATGATTTCTCAGGAACTACTTCATGGATCTTTCTCAAATTTGGTACACAGGTTCCCCTTGGGGTCTAGTTGTACAAGATACCTTTCCTTGTCCAATTCGAAAATCCAATATGGCCACCAGGCGACCATCTTAGATTTCCCCATGAAAGTTTGTTATCGTGATTTCTCGGGAAGTACTGCATGGATCTTTCTCAAATTTGGTACACAGGTTCCCCTTGGGGTCTAGTTGAGCAAGATACCGTTTTCGGTCCGATTCGAAAATTCAATATGGCCACCAGGCGTCCGTTTTAGATTTCCCCATGAAACTTTGTTATCGTGATTTCTCAGGAACTACTGCGTGGATCTTTCTCAAATTTGGTACACAGGTTCCCCTTGTAGTCCAGTTGTGCAAGATGTCTTTTCTGGTCCGATTCGAAATTCCAATATAGCCACAAGGCGGCCATCTTGGATTTCCCTATGAAACATTGTTATCGCGATTTATCAGGAACTACTGCATGGATCTTTCTCAAATTTGGTACACAGGTTCCCCTTGGGGTCTAGTTGTGCAAGATACCTTTCCTCGTCCGATTCGAAAATCCGATATAGCCATCAGGCAGCCATCTTGCATTTCCCCTTGAAACTTTGTTATCGTGATTTCTCGGGAAAAATTGTGTGGATCTTTCTCAAATTTGGTACACAGGTTCCCCTTAGGATCTAGTTGTGCCAGATACCTTTTTCGGTCCGATTTGAAAATCCAATATGGCCACCAGGCGGCCATTTTGAATTTCCCCATTAAATTTTGTTATCGTGAATTCTCAGGAACTACTGCATGGATCTTTCTCAAATTTGGTACACAGGTTCCCCTTGTGGTCTAGTTATGCAAGATACCTTTTCTGGTCCGATTCCAAAATCCAATATGGTCACCAGGCGGCCATCTTGGATTTCCTTCATGAAACTTTGTTATCGTGATATCTTAGGAAGTACTGCATGGATCTTTCTCAGAGTTGGTACACAGGTTCCCCTTGTGGTCTAGTTGTGCAAGATACCTTTTTCGGTCCGATTCGAAAGTACAATATGGCCACCAGGCGGCCATCTTGAATTTCCCATGAATCATTGTTATCGTGATTTCTCAGCAAGTACTGCAAGGATCTTTCTCAAATTTGGTACACAGGTCCCACATGAGGCCTAGTTGTGCAAGATACCTTGTTTTGTCCGATTCGAAAATCCAAGTTACGATTCAAATTAATATGATATTCCCAGTTGTGACGTTGCATCACAAGAGTCGGCAGATCAAACGGTGGGGCATATTCTATATATTTACTATAGAGAATATCTAACCTTCAATTTCTATATCAAGGAGTTCAAATGATTCCGAATTAAAATGTATTTCTTCAAATTTTAAATCAGTTTACTTTACTCCATGCCGTTGCAAGTGAACTGTTCTACTGTTTCGTCTGCCGACAGGCCGGCTACACAAAGAGATGTCACAAGACGTCACAACTCGACAACTGTAGACTACTGCGTGTTTTGATCCAAGGAAGATTCAGCTCAGACCGGATCCCTTCACTAGTAATAAGTTTGTACCATCTTACTATTTTCGAGCATGGCATGTTTCATAGCTCATGCCAAAGTGTCAAAGAGATTTGTCTTCGCTTCCAGTACCCAATGATGACACGTGCAAAAAAAATACTACAAAACGAAGACGAAGGATCCACTGGACATTCATTTTCAGACTAACTTTGCTCATTTCACTTGTACTATAACAACCGACACCCAGTACAGTTTCTACAAATCTTGAAACTCCTGAAACTTAGAAAGATAATATCTTGGTGTTTTCCAGTGTCCCTTTTTCGATCTTTTTCGGTCAAATTCAAAATTCTGCAAACAAAATTACAAATCAATTGTTTGTTCTTAGTAACAATGAACAAAAAGATCCTCTTCTCATTAGCTTACAATTATCGGACAATGGTGGGCGCCAAGATCCTTCAGGATCTCTCGTTGTGTTTTTGATGTGGTGCCCAAATTATTTTTTTAAATCTAGATGTGAAATGACGTTTTCTGGCGCATTTTGACAGCATCTTTCAGACTTTTGAGAACTGTACTCTTTAGACTGAATTATGAAAGAGAAATTTATGCTTTCCTGCTATATGGTTCCTATTCGACTTTTCCATTAAACGGGGGTGCTCTGGTGCAATTTGATGGACTAGTTCGACTTCGAAGATAATATGTAAAGATACCTCAAGTGGAACTCGCTTTCTTTCCTCAACCAGTGAACCACTGCACATGACCCTATGGGTAAAAGTTCCAAAGCATGAAAAGACACTCTTATAGTGTGCACATGATCCAATCTGTATTTGGTTGTATCGCAACCGCTTGAAGATTGGAATTTATCTCTGTGAGAGCGGGAGGGGGGGGGGGGCAGCGGGGGCCAAAGTGGCCCTTGCCCCTCCCCTCCCCCCCCCAATATGAAAATAATTGTAGCTGACGTGCCTTGAAATGGGTCAGATATGTGTAGAGAACCGTCTGAAATTCCAAAATTTTCAGGGAGAGAGATCCTGAAGTGACCCCGTCCCCTCGATCACATATTCAGATAGTCCAATACAATGGGTGACTGACAGCCTTTCTTTTATTATTTGGATGTTCGATTGGGTTGTACGGACATGGTAGACATCAACATATTAAAGGAGCACGTATTCCAGTCACATTTATATTGGACTAATATTCAGAAGCCCCAAGTATTGATCGTGTTTACATTTGAAACACTGCAATATGCGATCATGTCTCAACTTCTCCATGAAGTTCGTTAGTAGTAGGGTCTACCCGATCCAAGTAAACTTTCACCCGGATGTAGAGGTCATTTGCGGAGGAAACGCGGAGGTCGATGGGGCGGAAACGAGGCGGAGAGGTCAAGTGCAGTATAGTTCCGGCAGAATCACCAAAAAGCTACCTCCAACACAGGAGAGTTCCAATTGTTGCAGGGGATGTATTCCTCCGCGGTGATGCGGTCCTGGCGGTGATGCGGTCGCGGAAAAAAGCTTCCGCGGAGAAAAAGTAGTCCCTAGATAAAATGGTCCGATGGGGTCGAGTGAGGTATCAAAGTGAAGCATTCGTGAAGGGGCATCTAATGGGCTGGGTGTGGGGTTGAAATATCGGCATTCTGCGCATGCGCGGTGGCCCAAGGGTATGGAAATAGCCGTTTTGGAGCTAGGGGAGCCACTAATGGTCCAATGGGGTCGAGTGAGGTATCAAAGTGAAGCATTCATGAAGGGGCATCTGATGGGCTGTGTGTGGGGTTGAAATATCAGCATTCTGCGCATGCGCGGTGGCCAAAGGGTATGGAAATATACGTTTTGGAGCTAGGGGAACCCCCAATTGGCCAATGGGGTCATATGAGGTATTCATGTGAAGCATTCGTGAAGGGGCATCTGACTGGACTAGCGGCTCGGGCGTTGTCACCATTCTGCGCATGCGCAGACAGGGAATTGTGGGAAAAGGGTATGGAAATAGACGTTTTGGGAGCTAGGGGAGCCCCTAATGGGCCGATGGAGTTGTATGAGGTATCAAAGTGAAGCCTATGTGAAGGGGCATCCAGTCATGGGTGGGTGCATGTAAAATCTTTCCTGAAAAAACCCCCGGAACACGGACGTTATCGAAAAATCCGAGAAAATGCCTATATGGGGTATGGGGGGTATGTAGGTCGCCGGGCTTAACGGGGCTTGCCTATCAATAGAGTTATCTCCCCCTAGTTCCAGGATGGGTGTATGTAAAAATTTTCCTGAAAAAATACGGAACACGGACTTTATCCTAAATTACGGGAAAATGCCTATATGGGGTATGGGGGGTATAGGACCATCCTGGGAAACCTACTTCTCGACATTTGCGGTATAGGTTGTGGGGTCTCGTTTTCTTAGTCTTGTCAAGACAAACATGATAGGAAGTGTCCCGGAGCGAAACGGTGAAATTTTTGAAAAAGTACCATACAGCCCATATAGACCTATATAGTCCCATACTGGGGGTATAGGACCGATGTTTGTCCCACTGGGAAACCTACTTCTATACATTTGCGGTAGGGTTGTTTGGATTTGTTTTCTTAGTCTCGTCATTTAGAACACGATAGGAAGTGTCCCGGAGCGAAACGGAGAAATTTTTGAAAAAAGTCACCGAGACCCATATAGACCTATATAGTCCCATACTGGGGGTATAGGACCGATGTTTGTCCCACTGGGAAACCCACTTCTATACATTTGCGGTATGGTTGTTTGGATTTGTTTTCTTAGTCTCGTCAAGACAAACATGATAGGAAGCGTCCCGGAGCGAATCGGTGAAATTTTTGAAAAAGTACCATACAGCCCATATAGACCCATATAGTCCCATACTGGGGTATAGGACCAATGTTTGTCCCACTGGGAAACCTACTTCTAGACATTTGCGGTATGGTTGTTTGGATTTGTTTTCTTAGTCTCGTCAAGACAAACATGACAGGAAGTGTCCCGGCACGAAACGGTGAAATTTTTGAAAAAGTACCATATAGCCCCATATAGACCCATATAGTCCCATACTGGGGGTATAGGACCAATGTTTGTCCCCTGGGAAACCTACTTCTATACATTTGCGGTATGGTTGTTTGGATTTGTTTTTCACGTCTCGTCAAGACAAACATGATAGGAAGTGTCCCGGCACGAAACGGTGAAATTTTTGAAAAAAGTTCGAGGTCTGTCTATAGCCCCATATAGATCCATATACTGGGGTATAAGCCCAATGTATGTATAAATCCATACGGGGTGGACGTGTTGGAGTCTAGGTGAGTCCCTGGTGGTCCAATGGTGTCGTATGAGGTCTTATTTCGAAGCTCTCATGCAGGAGCACTTGACTACACTAATGGTTCGTACGTTGTCAATACTCTGCGCATGCGCAGCCTGGCCGTAGTATAGAAAGCAGGCATTTTTGAGGGTATGTGGGTGTGTGTTTGGGGTAGAGATGCACCGCTATGGGTCCGAATGGGTCGTGGAAGGTGTCAAAGTGAAGCTTGTGTGGGGTAGAGTCAGGATGGCGTGTTTTTAAATGCAAGTCGCGCCAATCTGCGCATGCGCAGTCTGGCCGTAGTAGAGAAAGCAGGCATTTGGGGGGTATGTGGGTGTGTGTTTGGGGTACAGATGGACCGCTATGGGTCCGAATGGGTCGTGGAAGGTGTCAAAGTGAAGCTTGTGTGGGTTAGAGTCAGAATGGTGTGTTTTAAGTGCAAGTCGCGTTAATCTGCGCATGCGCAGTTGGTTGTAGTAAGTCAAGTGGCCATTTGGGGCAGTACATGAAGGTATTTGGGGTCGAGATGGGCTATTCACGGTTCGAATGCGTCCTGGAAGGTGTCATCTTGTAGCTCTCGGGGTGTAGACCCCGATTTGAGGGCTGTTCACGTCACCTGTGACGTCATCGGTGACGTCATCAGCACGAGTAGTAAGTAAAGTGGGCATTTTGGGGCAGTGAAAGGAAGGTATTTGGTGTAGAGATGGACCATCCTTGGTCCGAATGCGTCCTGGAAGGTGTTAGTTTGTAGCTCTCGGGGTGTAGACCCCGATTTGGGGCTGTTCACAGCATCTGTGACGTCATTGGTGACGTCATCAGTACGAGTAGTAGCGAAAGTGTGCATTTTGGGGCACTGAAGCATAATATTTGGGGTAGAGCGGGACCATCTTTGGTCCGAATGCGTCGTGGGAGGTGTCATGTTGTCCGCAGCATCTGTGACGTCATCGGCCACGTCATCAGTACGAGTAGTAGCGAAAGCGGGTATTTTGGGGCAGTGAAGGAAAGTATTTGGTGTGGAGATGCACCATCCTTGGTCCGAATGCGTCGTGTGTGGTGTCATCTTGTAGCAACGCCCGCCAACACCAAGCTCAATGCTTCAACGCCCTGGCGAAATAGCTCTGATTTTCTAGATATTCCATGGAATTGTCACTCATTCTTCGAAATGCAGTGACGTCCGTCGTTACGCCTTAACAGACCGGAGACAGTACAACAACAACAACAAGGATGAGACATGAGAGAACAACAACAACAAGAAGTTTTTGCATATAGTTTATTCTCCCCAATGGTACATCATACCCACGCTGGGGGAGCCGCGTTGGGTATATTTACAATTCAAGAAGACTCTTGTCCAATCAGAGGCCACCATTTGCATCTGTCATATTCGTTCCTGTCCGTTAGATGTATTATTGTCCAATCAGAAGTCTCCATTTCAGAAAGTTCCATCTTCGACCATGTTCGCTTTGAACCGTTTATTCTAATCATCGTCGGGCAGCCCAGGATACCGTTGAGGCAACATATCCTCAGATAGTTGTTTGTGCATTCTGAGTATCTATCAGTGTATGGGTGAATACATTCACCCGATGGGAATATTCCGTAGTTTGGTCACGAAGAACGTAACATTGGTCACACTCTCCACTGTCCACTTGGTATTGGGGCGTTGCAACCGGGCCCATTCCAAGGGATCCACGGTGTCCAGTTTCTCCAGCATCGTCTCTAGCGACACTCGGTTAATGATGGTAAACGGTTGGTCAAATACCTGTATGTTACTGCTCGGGTAAAAGTATCGGACTTGGACTGTCTCCTTATGCTGCAGCACATAACCAAACGCCAGATTCAATCTGAAGGCCGTAGTTTGATCTTTGAAGATGGCTTCCACGTAGCTACGTAGACGGGCGAGGTCGGTCATTCGGAAATTGTAAATATCTTGAATAGGGCGATGACGGTTGAAACAGTGCCGTATCATGGGCCAATGGCGCCGATAGATGTCACTCACTGGATGGGCGTCCTGTAAGAGATCGCTAGGAACATTTATGGGCCCGTCCAGAAAATGTTCGATGTTGTCAGGCGTATGACTCGAAACCGTAACGGTGGGGTCCGGCTGGATATCCAGGCTCTTCTGAACTGTGGGTATAGGCGGGCTCTCCTTCATCGCATCACCAGTGGCATTCATCTCCCCGGGCTCATCTTCACTAGGTCTGACCTTCCGCGGCTCAGTAGGAAGTTGTCGCTCATGCCATGGTACCGGGGCATGAATCAACCGTTGGTGTCGCAGCAACTGACTGCGTCGATTGAAGAGTTGACCACAATCCTCGCATGGACGCTTGGGTGACCCATGAATTGAACGTTCGTGGCGCAGTAAATGATCCTCCCGATTAAATGACCGTGCGCAGGTTATACAAGTATATAGTGTACCGTTGTGGATGGAGGCCTCGTGGCGTCGCAAATCTTCTGGGCGAGTAAACTGCTTCTGGCAAGTTGTGCAAGTGAACATCTTGGTGGTTGACAGAGTGTCTGATGAAACGGCAAGGCCGCTTCCCTTTTATAGCACGCTAGCTGGTGATCTATTTTTAGCACACTCAGTTCAACTATCCCCAAGTCGAGGGCCGAGCCGTGACATCTTCGGTAACCTCCGTGTCTCTTCGGTCACCTCCGTAACGTCAACGATCAACATGTAGACATATAGAGTATGTACGGCATGTTATGGTATTCATCAGTGCATGAGTGACGCATTCAGCCGATGGGGGTGGTCGGTCAGCTTGGTAACGAAAAACGTAACATTGGTCACACTCTCCACTGTCCACTTGGTGTTGGGGCGTTGTTGTTGAGCCCATTCCAAGGGATCCACGGTGTCCAGTTTCTCCAGCATCGTCTCTAGCGACGTCCGGTTAATGATGGTAAACGGTTGGTCAAATACCCGGATGTTACTGCTCGGGTAAAAATATCGGGCTTGGTCAGCACATAACCAAACGCCAGATTTAATTTGAAGGACGTAGCTTGGTCATTGAAGATGGCTTCCACGTAGTTGCGTAGACGGGTGAGGTCGTCAGTCGGAAATTGTAGATATCTTGAATAGGGCGATGACGGTAGAAACAGTGCCGGATCATGGGCCAATGGCGCCGATAAATGTCACTCACTGGATGGTCTTCGTGTAACAGATCGCTGGGAACATTTATGGCTTCGTCCACGAAGTGTACTTTGCCCTCCACGTCGTACAAAATCTGGCCCAAGGTCTTGTCGTCGGAATTTGACTGTTGAATTAGGGCGACATCATCATCGGTCCTCGTGCGATGGGTGGGAGTTCCCCCTGTTTCGATATTGATGCCTACGGGCTCTTCTACCTGCAAACGTGGCTGCGGAACAGGGTGTCGTGTGCGTTGGTGTCGCAGCAACTGACTGGTCAGTTTGAAAAGCCGACCACATTCTTCGCATGGACGCTTGGGTACTTCATGGCGTGCACGTGTGTGGTGCTGTAAATGATCCGGGCGCTGAAACGACAGTGTACATATCGTACAGTTATACCGGGCCGTTCCTTCGTGCTTGGTAGCCTCATGGCGGCGCAAGTCGTGCAGACGAGTGAATGATTTCGAGCACGTAGTACAAGTGAACATCTTGGTGGTTGACAGAGTGTCTGATGAAACGGCCAGGCCGCTTCCCTTTTATAGCACGCTAGCTGGTATCATGTTCGGGCACCTCCGTGTCGCTTCGGTGATCTCCGTGACATCTTCGGTGACCTTCGTGTCCCGTGTCACGTGACCGGAACTGACCTTTGACCCCGGCGCGCAAAGGTTTCCACCGCGGTGGAAACTTTACACCGCGCGCGCTGGCGCTGAAGTATCCAAGCGTCCATGCGAAGAATGTGGTTGGCTTTTCAAACTGACCAGTCAGTTGCTGCGACACCAACGCACACGACACCCTGTTCCGCAGCCACGTTTGCAGGTAGAAGAGCCCGTAGGCATCAATATCGAAACAGGGGGAACTCCCACCCATCGCACGAGGGCCGATGATGATGTCGCCCTAATTCAACAGTCAAATTCCGACGACAAGACCTTGGACCAGATTTTGTACGACGTGGAGGGCAAAGTACACTTCGTGGACGAACCCATAAATGTTCCCAGCGATCTGTTACACGAAGACCATCCAGTGAGTGACATTTGTCGGCGCCATTGGCCCATGATCCGGCACTGTTTCTACCGTCATCGCCCTCTTCAAGATATCTACAATTTACGACTGACTGACCTCACCCGTCTACGCAACTACGTGGAAGCCATCTTCAATGACCAAGCTACGTCCTTCAAATTAAATCTGGCGTTTGGTTATGTGCTGCAGCATAAGGACACAGACCAAGCCCGATATTTTTACCCGAGCAGTAACATCCGGGTATTTGACCAACCGTTTACCATCATTAACCGGGCGTCGCTAGAGACGATGCTGGAGAAACTGGACACCGTGGATCCCTTGGAATGGGCCCAACAACAACGCCCCAACACCAAGTGGACAGTGGAGAGTGTGACCAATGTTACGTTTTTCGTTACCAAGCTGACCGACCACCCCCATCGGCTGAATGCGTCACTCATGCACTGATGAATACCATAACATGCCGTACATACTCTATATGTCTACATCTTGATCGTTGACGTTACGGAGGAGACCGAAGAGACACGGAGGTTACCGAAGATGTCACGGCTCGGCCGTCGACTTGGGGATGGTTGAACTGAGTGTGCTAAAAATAGATCACCAGCTAGCGCGCTATAAAAAGGAAGCGGCCTTGCCGTTTCATCAGACACTCTGTCAACCACCAAGATGTTCACTTGCACAACTTGCCAGAAGCAGTTTACTCGCCCAGAAGATTTGCGACGCCACGAGGCCTCCATCCACAACGGTACACTATATACTTGTATAACCTGCGCACGGTCATTTAATCGGGAGGATCATTTACTGCGCCACGAACGTTCAATTCATGGGCCACCCAAGCGTCCATGCGAGGATTGTGGTCAACTCTTCAAACGACACAGTCAGTTGCTGCGACACCAACGGTTGATTCATGCCCCGGTACCATGGCATGAGCGACAACTTCCTACCGAAGAGGAGCCGCGGAAGGTCAGACCTAGTGAAGATGAGCCCGGGGAGATGAATGCCACTGGTGATGCGATGAAGGAGAGCCCGCCTATACCCACAGTTCAGAAGAGCCTGGATATCCAGCCGGACCCCACCGTTACGGTTTCGAGTCATACGCCTGACAACATCGAACATTTTCTGGACGAGCCCATAAATGTTCCTAGCGATCTCTTACAGGACGCCCATCCAGTGAGTGACATCTATCGGCGCCATTGGTCCATGATACGGCACTGTTTCAACCGTCATCGCCCTATTCAAGATATTTACAATTTCCGACTGACCGACCTCGCCCGTCTACGTAGCTACGTGGAAACCATCTTCAAAGATCAAACTACGGCCTTCAGATTGAATCTGGCGTTTGGTTATGTGCTGCAGCATAAGGAGACAGTCCAAGTCCGATACTTTTACCCGAGCAGTAACATCCAGGTATTTGACCAACCGTTTACCATCATTAACCGAGTGTCGCTAGAGACGATGATGGAGAAACTGGACACCGTGGATCCCTTGGAATGGGCCCAGTTGCAACGCCCCAATACCAAGTGGACAGTGGAGAGTGTGACCAATGTTACGTTCTTCGTGACCAAACTACGGAATATTCCCATCGGGTGAATGTATTCACCCATGCACTGATAGATACTCAGAATGCACAAACAACTATCTGAGGATATGTTGCCTCAACGGTATCCTGGGCTGCCCGACGATGATTAGAATAAACGGTTCAAAGCGAACATGGCCGAAGATGGAACTTTCTGAAATGGAGACTTCTGATAGGACAAGAATACATCTAACGGACAGGAACGAATATGACAGATGCAAATGGTGGCCTCTGATTGGACAAGTCTTCTTGAATTGTAAATATACCCAACGCGGCTCCCCCAGCGTGGGTATGATGTAACATTGGGGAGAATAAACTATATGAAAAAACTTCTTGTTGTTGTTGTTCTCTCATGTCTCATCCTTGTTGTTGTTGTTGTACTGTCTCCGGTCTGTTAAGGCGTAACGACGGACGTCACTGCATTTCGAAGAATGAGTGGCAATTCCATGGAATATCTAGAAAATCGAGCTTCTAAGCTATTTCGCCAGGGCGTTGAAGCATTGAGCTTGGTGTTGGCGGGCGTTGCTACAAGATGACACCGCACACGACGCATTCGGACCAAGGATGGTGCATCTCCACACCAAATACTTTCCTTCACTGCCCCAAAATACCCGCTTTCGCTACTACTCGTACTGATGACGTGACCGATGACGTCACAGATGCTGCGGACATGCCTCAAATCGGGGTGTACACCCCGAGAGCTACAACATGACACCTCCCACGACGCATTCGGACCAAAGATGGTCCCGCTCTACCCCAAATATTATCCTTCAGTGCCCCAAAATGCACACTTTCGCTACTACTCGTACTGATGACGTCACCAATGACGTCACAGATGCTGTGAACAGCCCCCAAATCGGGGTCTACATCCCGAGAGCTACAAAATGACACCTACCAGGACGCATTCGGACCTAGGATGGTCCATCTCTACACCAAATACCTTCCTTTCACTGCCCCAAAATGCCCACTTTACTTACTACTCGTACTGATGATGTCACCGATGACGTCACAGGTGACGTGAACAGCCCTCAAATCGGGGTCTACACCCCGAGAGCTACAAGATGACACCTTCCAGGACGCATTCGAACCGTGAATAGCCCATCTCGACCCCAAATACCTTCATGTACTGCCCCAAAATGGCCACTTTACTTACTACAACCAACTGCGCATGCGCAGATTAACGCGACTTGCACTTAAAAACACATCATTCTGACTCTAACCCACACAAGCTTCACTTTGACACCTTCCACGACCCATTCGGACCCATAGCGGTCCATCTGTACCCCAAACACACACCCACATACCCCCCAAAATGCCTGCTTTCTCTACTACGGCCAGACTGCGCATGCGCAGATTGACGCGACTTGCATTTAAAAACACGCCATCCTGACTCTACCCGACACAAGCTTCACTTTGACACCTTCCACGACCCATTCGAACCCATGGCGGTGCATCTCTACCCCAAACACACATCCACATACCCCCAAAATGCCTGCTTTCTCTACTACGGCCAGGCTGCGCATGCGCAGACTATTGAACACGGACGAACCATTAGTGTAGTCAAGTGCTCCTGCATGAGAGCTTCAAAATAAGACCTCATACGACACCATTGGACCATTAGTGGCCCACCTAGACCCCAACACGTCCACCCCGTATGGACCTATACACCCATAGCCATGCAGTATAGGCCTATGGGTCTACCCAGGCCTCGGTGACTTTTTCCAAAAATTTCACCGATTCGCTCCGGGACACTTCCTATCGTGTTCTAAATGACGAGACGTGAAAAACAAATCCAAACAACCATACCGCAAATGTATAGAAGTAGGTTTCCCAGGGGGACAAACATTGGACCTATACCCCCAGTATGGGACTATATGGGTCTATATGGGTTGTATGGTACTTTTTCAAAAATTTCACCGATTCGCTCCGGGACACTTCCTCTCATGTTTGTCTTGACGAGACTAAGAAAACAAATCCAAACAACCATACCGCAAATGTATAGAAGTAGGTTTCCCAGTGGGACAAACATTGGTCCTATACCCCCAGTATGGGACTATATGGGTCTATATGGGTTGTATGGTACTTTTTCAAAAATTTCACCGATTCGCTCCGGGACACTTCCTATCATGTTTGTCTTGACGAGACTAAGAAAACAAATCCAAACAACCATACCGCAAATGTATAGAAGTGGGTTTCCCAGTGGGACAAACATCGGTCCTATACCCCCAGTATGGGACTATATAGGTCTTTATGGGTCTCGGTGACTTTTTTCAAAAATTTCACCGTTTCGCTCCGGGACACTTCCTATCGTGTTCTAAATGACGAGACTAAGAAAACAAATCCAAACAACCCTACCGCAAATGTATAGAAGTAGGTTTCCCAGTGGGACAAACATCGGTCCTATACCCCCAGTATGGGACTATATAGGTCTATATGGGCTGTATGGTACTTTTTCAAAAATTTCACCGTTTCGCTCCGGGACACTTCCTATCATGTTTGTCTTGACAAGACTAAGAAAACGAGACCCCACAACCTATACCGCAAATGTCGAGAAGTAGGTTTCCCAGGATGGTCCTATACCCCCCATACCCCATATAGGCATTTTCCCGTAATTTAGGATAAAGTCCGTGTTCCGTATTTTTTCAGGAAAAATTTTACATACACCCATCCTGGAACTAGGGGGGAGATAACTCTATTGATAGGCAAGCCCCGTTAAGCCCGGCGACCTACATACCCCCCATACCCCATATAGGCATTTTCTCGGATTTTTCGATAAAGTCCGTGTTCCGGGTTTTTTTTCAGGAAAGATTTTACATGCACCCACCCATGACTGGATGCCCCTTCACATAGGCTTCACTTTGATACCTCATACAACTCCATCGGCCCATTAGGGGCTCCCCTAGCTCCCAAAACGTCTATTTCCATACCCTTTTCCCACAATTCCCTGTCTGCGCATGCGCAGAATGGTGACAACGCCCGAGCCGCTAGTCCAGTCAGATGCCCCTTCACGAATGCTTCACATGAATACCTCATATGACCCCATTGGCCAATTGGGGGTTCCCCTAGCTCCAAAACGTCTATTTCCATACCCTTTGGCCACCGCGCATGCGCAGAATGCCGATATTTCAACCCCACACCCAGTCCATCAGATGCCCCTTCACGAATGCTTCACTTTGATACCTCACTCGACCCCATTGGACCATTAGGGGCTCCCCTAGCTCCAAAACGTCTATTTCATACCCTTGGGCCACCGCGCATGCGCAGAATGCCGATATTCAACCCCACACCCAGCCCATCACATGCCCCTTCACGAATGCTTCACATGGATACCTCACTCGACCCCATCGGACCATTAGGGGCTCCCCTAGATCCCGAAACGTCTATTTCCATACCCTTTGTCCACCGCGCATGCGCAGAATGACGCAATTTCAACCCACTAGTCCAGTGAGATGCCCCTTCAAGAATGCTTCACTTTGATACCTCACTCGACCCAATCGGACCATTATTGGCTTCCCTAGCTCCAAAACGTCTATTTTCATACCCTTTGGCCACCTCGCATGCGCAGAATG
>JAVTVY010001406.1:0-35937 GCA_036873755.1 Hanleya hanleyi
CAGCGTTGATAATGCTGAATAGGATGGCATTATATATATAAGCTATTAAGAAGACAAGAAGAATTATGATGTAGCAGAACAAGGGCAGTCTATCGTATTATGAAATTAGAGAGGGGCCATTACTACGAAACTGCGGAGGGCCACCTTGCACTCCGGAGATTCTTTTATTCGGCATGGAATAGACTATGGGTCCGTTTTTCGGCCACCAGTTGTCGCAAAACCTTCAACCCAAATCACTTATATGTATATATTTTCTGAAAAAGCATGATGAAACTATTATTTTAAGATATAACACTGCTATGTTATAGAAAAATTTAACTCGAACATTCTCCTCCATACTTGCTTCATTTTTCCTAGAAAACCCCTTAAAAATGTCGAAAAATGGTCAAATTCGGCTCAATTTCCAGAAAAATCTGTAAGAGCGATTTCAATTAAACTTCTTACTCACGTTCCCTGGGCCGGTCTCAACTTAAAAAGGCAAAAAAAGGGGATATTAACCTAACCGTTTTTTGTCAGATTTTCTTCCCGTAAATGAGTCCCGATTTTTAGGCACACACAAAGGGGCATAACTGAGGCAGGACAAACTTTACTCCATGATCCCGATCAGCGTGTAGACGAAGCCAGCACTCGATTTGTACGTACTCGTTTGCAGCGTTGATAATGCTGAATAGGATGGCATTATATATAAGCTATTAAGAAGACAAGAAGAATTATGATGTAGCAGAACAAGGGCAGTCTATCGTATTATGAAATTAGAGAGGGGCCATTACTACGAAACTGCGGAGGGCCACCTTAAGGGGCAGGATGTTTTTTACGAAATTAATTATTCACATGTATCGTAATCTCAGAGTGTTTGTGAGTATGGCGGTATACAACACTTGCCAGTTATACATATTATTTTAGGAAATCCGACCGATAACTTTCCCCCTACCCCATCTTTGTTTTGATCAATTTTGCCAATTCTAGCAGGATTTTCGAGAACAAAACTCAAAATTAACCTATTTCTTCTTAATAATGGTCATCCATTCGGCAATATGAAGGCCGTGGTTACTTTTCCGCTTTCCAATGATAGCAGAAACGCGGGAAAATGCAAATAAGCGATGTAACCAAGTCAAATTATTGGTAATTTTGCACTCAATTTTCTCTTAGAAACATGGGAAATACTTCAGAAACTTGAGAAATAATTTGTAAAACCATAATAATATACATCCATTCCATCCTTTATGGACTGTAAATGGGTTCTCTTGTAAAGAAAATTTACACTGGCAAATTTATATCATTCTGATAGGACCTCGTTCTGCCATAATATCCACCGAAATCTCAGTCCAGGGGAGATAACTCCTGTATGGAATACAGTATGCAGTAACCTCAATTGTATACTAATGGACACACTGTGGATTATTTTAATCGAACTCCTGGTCTTCTTTCCACCTGCTTCCGAAAATAGCGCTTCAGGTATAACTAGGCAGTCAAAATTAAACAATCTGGCGTAATGATACATCTCCGCTCCGTAACGGAGTCTACATTAAGATAATGCATAGACTCCACTATTATGCCTTAAAGGGTGCACTCCGGAGATTCTTTTATTCGGCATGGAATAGACTATGGGTCCGTTTTTCGGCCACCAGTTGTCGCAAAACCTTCAACCCAAATCACTTATATGTATATATTTTCTGAAAGAGCATGATGAAACTATTATTTTAAGATATAACACTGCTATGTTATAGAAAAATTTAACTCGAACATTCTCCTCCATGCTTGCTTCATTTTTCCTAGAAAACCCCTTAAAAATGTCGAAAAATGGTCAAATTCGGCTCAATTTCCAGAAAAATCTGTAAGAGCGATTTCAATTAAACTTCTTACTCACGTTCCCTGGTCCGGTCTCAACTTAAAAAGGCAAAAAAAGGGTGTCAACCTAACCGTTTTTTGTCAGATTTTCTTCCCGTAAATGAGTCCCGATTTTTAGGCACACCCAAGGGGCATAACTGAGGCAGGACAAACTTTACTCCATGATCCCGATCAGCGCGTAGACGAAGCCAGCACTCGATTTGTACGTACTCGTTTGCAGCGTTGATAATGCTGAATAGGATGGCATTATAGATATAAGCTATTAAGAAGACAAGAAGAATTATGATGTAGCAGAACAAGGGCAGTCTATCGTATTATGAAATTAGAGAGGGGCCATTACTACGAAACTGCGGAGGGCCACCTTAAGGGGCAGGATGTTTTTTACGAAATTAATTATTCACATGTATCGTAATCTCAGAGTGTTTGCGAGTATGGCGGTATACAACACTTGCCAGTTATACATATTATTTTGGGAAATCCGACCGATAACTTTCCCCCTACCCCATCTTTGTTTTGATCAATTTTGCCAATTCTAGCAGGATTTTCGAGAACAAAACTCAAAATTAACCTATTTCTTCTTAATAATGGTCATCCATTCGGCAATATGAAGGCCGTGGTTACTTTTCCGCTTTCCAATGATAGCAGAAACGCGGGAAAATGCAAATAAGCGATGTAACCAAGTCAAATTATTGGTAATTTTGCACTCAATTTTCTCTTAGAAACATGGGAAATACTTCAGAAACTTGAGAAATAATTTGTAAAACCATAATAATATACATCCATTCCATCCTTTATGGACTGTAAATGGGTTCTCTTGTAAAGAAAATTTACACTGGCAAATTTATATCATTCTGATAGGACCTCGTTCTGCCATAATATCCACCGAAATCTCAGTCCAGGGGGAGATAACTCCTGTATGGAATACAGTATGCAGTAACCTCAATTGTATACTAATGGACACACTGTGGATTATTTTAATCGAACTCCTGGTCTTCTTTCCACCTGCTTCCGAAAATAGCGCTTCAGGTATAACTAGGCAGTCAAAATTAAACAATCTGGCGTAATGATACATCTCCGCTCCGTAACGGAGTCTACATTAAGATAATGCATAGACTCCACTATTATGCCTTTAAGGGGCAGGATGTTTTTTACGAAATTAATTATTCACATGTATCGTAATCTCAGAGTGTTTGCGAGTATGGCGGTATACAACACTTGGCAGTTATACATATTATTTGGGGAAATCCGACCGATAACTTTCCCCCTACCTCATCTTTGTTTTGATCAATTTTGCCAATTCTAGCAGGATTTTCGAGAACAAAACTCAAAATTAATCTATTTCTTCTTAATAATGGTCATCCATTCGGCAATATGAAGGCCGTGGTTGCTTTTCCGCTTTCCAATGATAGCAGAAACGCGGAAAAATGCAAATAAGAGATGTAACCAAGTCAAATTATTGGTAATTTTGAACTAAATTTTCTCTTAGAAACATGGGAAATACTTTCAGAAACTTGAGAAATAATTCGTAAAACCATAATAATATACATCCATTCCATCCTTTATGGACTGTAAATGGGTTCTCTTGTAAAGAAAATTTACACTGGCAAATTTATATCATTCTGATAGGACCTCGTTCTGCCATAATATCCACCGAAATCTCAGTCCAGGGGAGATAACTCCTGTATGGAATACAGTATGCAGTAACCTCAATTGTATACTAATGGACACACTGTGGATTATTTTAATCGAACTCCTGGTCTTCTTTCCACCTGCTTCCGAAAATAGCGCTTCAGATATAACTAGGCAGTCAAAATTAAACAATCTGGCGTAATGATACATCTCCGCTCCGTAACGGAGTCTACATTAAGATAATGCATAGACTCCACTATTATGCCTTAAAGGGTGCAATCCGGAGATTCTTTTATTCGGCATGGAATAGACTATGGGTCCGTTTTTCGGCCACCAGTTGTCGCAAAACCTTCAACCCAAATCACTTATATGTATATATTTTCTGAAAGAGCATGATGAAACTATTATTTTAAGATATAACACTGCTATGTTATAGAAAAATTTAACTCGAACATTCTCCTCCATGCTTGCTTCATTTTTCCTAGAAAACCCCTTAAAAATATCGAAAAATGGTCAAATTCGGCTCAATTTCCAGAAAAATCTGTAAGAGCGATTTCAATTAAACTTCTTACTCACGTTCCCTGGTCCGGTCTCAACTTAAAAAGGCAAAAAAAAGGGGGTGTTAACCTAACCGTTTTTTGTCAGATTTTCTTCCCGTAAATGAGTCCCGATTTTTAGGCACACCCAAGGGGCATAACTGGGGCAGGACAAACTTTACTCCATGATCCCGATCAGCGTGTAGACGAAGCCAGCACTCGATTTGTACGTACTCGTTTGCAGCGTTGATAATGCTGAACAGGATGGCAGTATAGATATAAGCTATTAAGAAGACAAGAAGAATTATGATGTAGCAGAACAAGGGCAGTCTATCGTATTATGAAATTAGAGAGGGGCCATTACTACGAAACTGTGGAGGGCCACCTTAAGGGGCAGGATTTTTTTACGAAATTAATTATTCACATGTATCGTAATCTCAGAGTGTTTGCGAGTATGGCGGTATACAACACTTGGCCAGTTATACATATTATTTTGGGAAATCCGACCGATAACTTTCCCCCTACCCCATCTTTGTTTTGATCACTTTTGCCAATTCTAGCAGGATTTTCGAGAACAAAACTCAAAATTAACCTATTTCTTCTTAATAATGGTCATCCATTCGGCAATATGAAGGCCGTGGTTGCTTTTCCGCTTTCCAATGATAGCAGAAACGCGGCAAAATGCAAATAAGAGATGTAACCAGTCAAATTATTGGTAATTTTGCACTAAATTTTCCCCTAGAAACATGGAAAATACTTCAGAAACTTGAGAAATAATTCGTAAAACCTCAATAATATACATCCATTCCATCCTTTATGGACTGTAAATGGGTTCTCTTGTAAAGAAAATTTACACTGGCAAATTTATATCATTCTGATAGGACCTCGTTCTGCCATAATATCCACCGAAATCTCAGTCCAGGGGGAGATAACTCCTGTATGGAATACAGTATGCAGTAACCTCAATTGTATACTAATGGACACACTGTGGATTATTTTAATCGAACTCCTGGTCTTCTTTCCACCTGCTTCCGAAAACAGCGCTTCAGGTATAACTAGGCAGTCAAAATTAAACAATCTGGCGTAATGATACATCTCCGCTCCGTAACGGAGTCTACATTAAGATAATGCATAGACTCCACTATTATGCCTTAAGGGGCAGGATGTTTTTTTTACGAAATTAATTATTCACATGTATCGTAATCTCAGAGTGTTTGCGAGTATGGCGGTATACAACACTTGCCAGTTATACATATTATTTTGGGAAATCCGACCGATAACTTTCCCCCTACCCCATCTTTGTTTTGATCAATTTTGCCAATTCTAGCAGGATTTTTCGAGAACAAAACTCAAGAATTATTTATTTCTTCTTAATAATGGACATCCATTCGGTAATGTGAAGGCCGTGGTTGCTTTTCCGCTTTCCAATGATAGCAAAAACGCGGGGAAAATGCAAATAAGAGATTAACCAAGTCAAATTATTGATAATTTTGCATTAAATTTTCCCCTAGAAACATAGAAAATACTTCAGAAACTTGAGAAATAATTCGTAAAACCTCAATAATATACATCCATTCCATCCTTTATGGACTGTAAATGGGTTCTCTTGTAAAGAAAATTTACACTGGCAAATTTATATCATTTTGATAGGACCTCGTTTCTGCCATAATATCCACCGAAATCTCAGTCCAGTGGGGAGATAACTCCTGTATGGAATACAGTATGCAGTAACCTCAATTGTATACTAATGGACACACTGTGGATTATTTTAATCTGAACTCCTGGTCTTCTTTCCACCTGCTTCCGAAAATAGAGCTTCCAGGTATAACTAGGCAGTCAAAATTAAACAATCTGGCGTAATGATACATCTCCGCTCCGTAACGGAGTCACCATTAGATAATGCATAGACTCCACTATTATGCCTTAAGGGTGCACTCCGGAGATTCTTTTATTCGGCATGGAATAGACTATGGGTCCGTTTTCGGCCACCAGTTGTCCCTTAAAACCTTCAACCCAAATCACTTATATGTATATATTTTCTGAAAGAGCATGATGAAACTATTATTTATTTTAAGATATAACACTGCTATGTTATAGAAAGATTTAACTCGAACATTCTTCTCCATGCTTGCTTCATTTTTCCTAGAAAGCCCCTTAAAAATGTCGAAAAATGGTCAAATTCGGCTCAATTTCCAGAAAAATCTGTAAGAGCGATTTCAATTAAACTTCTTACTCACGTTCCCTGGTCCGGTCTCAACTTAAAAAGGCAAAAAAAAGGGGGGTGAAAACCTAACCGTTTTTTGTCAGATTTTCTTCCCGTAAATGAGTCCCGATTTTTAGGCACACCCAAGGGGCATAACTGAGGCAGGACAAACTTTACTCCATGATCCCGATCAGCGTGTAGACAAAGCCAGCACTCGATTTGTACGTACTCGTTTGCAGCGTTGATAATGCTGAACAGGATGGCATTATAGATATAAGCTATTAAGAAGACAAGAAGAATTATGATGTAGCAGAACAAGGGCAGTCTATCGTATTATGAAATTAGAGAGGGGCCATTACTACGAAACTGCGGAGGGCCACCTTAAGGGGGCAGGATGTTTTTTACGAAATTAATTATTCACATGTATCGTAATCTCAGAGTGTTTGTGAGTATGGCGGTATACAACACTTGCCAGTTATACATATTATTTTTGGAAATCCGACCGATAACTTTCCCCCTACACCATCTTTGTTTTGATCAATTTTGCCAATTCTAGCAGGATTTTCGAGAACAAAACTCAAAATTAACCTATTTCTTCTTAATAATGGTCATCCATTCGGCAATATGAAGGCCGTGGTTACTTTTCCGCTTTCCAATGATAGCAGAAACGCGGGAAAATGCAAATAAGCGATGTAACCAAGTCAAATTATTGGTAATTTGCACTCAATTTTCTCTTAGAAACATGGGAAATACTTCAGAAACTTGAGAAATAATTTGTAAAACCATAATAATATACATCCATTCCATCCTTTATGGACTGTAAATGGGTTCTCTTGTAAAGAAAATTTACACTGGCAAATTTATATCATTCTGATGGGACGTCGTTCTGCCATAGTATCCACCAAAATCTCAGTCCAGGGGGAGATAACTCCTGTATGGAATACAGTATGCAGTAACCTCAATTGTATACTAATGGACACACTGTGGATTATTTTAATCGAACTCCTGGTCTTCTTTCCACCTGCTTTTCCGAAAATAGAGCTTCGAACATAACTAGGCAGTCAAAATTAAACAATCTGGCGTAATGATACATCTCCGCTCCGTAACAGGAGTCTACATTAAAAGATAATGCATAGACTCACTATTAGTACTTGTAAGGGGCAGGATGTTTTTTACGAAATTAATTATTCACATGTATCGTAATCTCAAGAGTGTTTGCGAGTATGGCGGTATACAACACTTGCCAGTTATACATATTATTTTGGGAAATCCGACCGATAACTTTCCCCCTACCCCATCTTTGTTTTGATCAATTTTTGCCAATTCTAGCAGGATTTTCGAGAACAAAACTCAAAATTAACCTATTTCTTCTTAATAATGGTCATCCATTCGGCAATATGAAGGCCGTGGGTGCTTTTCCGCTTTCCAATGATAGCAGAAACGCGGGAAAATGCAAATAAGCGATGTAACCAAGTCAAATTATTGGTAATTTTGCACTCAATTTTCTCTTAGAAACATGGGAAATACTTCAGAAACTTGAGAAATAATTTGTAAAACCATAATAATATACATCCATTCCATCCTTTATGGACTGTAAATGGGTTCTCTTGTAAAGAAAATTTACACTGGCAAATTTATATCATTCTGATAGGACCTCGTTCTGCCATAATATCCACCGAAATCTCAGTCCAGTGGGAGATAACTCCTGTATGGAATACAGTATGCATAATGGACACACTGTGGATTATTTTAATCGAACTCCTGGTCTTCTTTCCACCTGCTTCCGAAAATAGAGCTTCAGGTATAACTAGGCAGTCAAAATTAAACAATCTGGCGTAATGATACATCTCCGCTCCGTAACGGAGTCTACATTAAGATAATGCATAGACTCCACTATTATGCCTTAAGGGTGCACTCCAGAGATTCTTTCATTCGGCATGGAATAGACTATGGGTCCGTTTTTCGGCCACCAGTTGTCGTAAAACCTTCAACCCAAATCACTTATATGTATATATTTTCTGAAAGAGCATGATGAAACTATTATTTTAAGATATAACACTGCTATGTTATAGAAAAATTTAACTCGAACATTCTCCTCCATGCTTGCTTCATTTTTCCTAGAAAACCCCTTAAAAATGTCGAAAAATGGTCAAATTCGGCTCAATTTCCAGAAAAATCTGTAAGAGCGATTTCAATTAAACTTCTTACTCACGTTCCCTGGTCCGGTCTCAACTTAAAAAGGCAAAAAAAAGGGGTGAAAACCTAACCGTTTTTTGTCAGATTTTCTTCCCGTAAATGAGTCCCGATTTTTAGGCACACCCAAGGGGCATAACTGAGGCAGGACAAACTTTACTCCATGATCCCGATCAGCGTGTAGACGAAGCCAGCACTCGATTTGTACGTACTCGTTTGCAGCGTTGATAATGCTGAACAGGATGGCATTATAGATATAAGCTATTAAGAAGACAAGAAGAATTATGATGTAGCAGAACAAGGGCAGTCTATCGTATTATGAAATTAGAGAGGGGCCATTACTACGAAACTGCGGAGGGCCACCTTACAACATGGCCGACAGCCGCCATCTTGCTTTACAACATGGCCGACACCTCAACCAATCAAATTCATCCTCACACTTACAGCTCAACCAATCAAAAGCCTCGTTACAAACCATCAAGTTGTGACGTCATAGTTACATCCGGGGAAAAAAGGCGTTTAGTTGCTCTTATACTACTACTGCTGACATCGTGCACAGGAGTGGTTTCCCCTCGAGGAACTCTCTCCACAGTATGACCGAGCGCACCTTTGTGCTTTTCACCTGGATCTTGCAACGTATTAATTTTTTTTAAGTATACCTGGTCGTTCGATAATCGATCCTAATTTGAACATTTTCGCTATCTTTATCATCAAAATGGGACATAGATTTTTTTGCAACATTGACTGCATTTTACCGAGAGTCCAATTTTCGATGACATTGTTTCATGTAAACCTAAAATCTATGCTTAGTTTTGTCAATTACAATGCTACAATTCATCTATAAATATGTGATAAATAGATTATGATATACCCATTTCCATATCGTCCCTGGCATCAGCCCTATGGCGGTCTCGGGCTGATGCCAGAGACGATATGGAAATGAGTATACAATAATCTCTATATAGAATAAAGCTCCGTCAACGGGACGTGCACAAGCACATCTCCAGACTGTGCCGATAATACCCACAAAGTATTATGTGAACCATATCAGAAGTACAGGAGGAGTTCCGTTGACAATATGGCATTACAATCTACAGTATTTCGAAAAGTAAAGGGCAATAATAACTCAGTAAAGAATAAAGCTCCGTCAACGTGAAGATCACATGTGCATCTCCAGACTGTCACGGTGCCGATAACATCCATGCACCAAGTATTATGTTATCCGTATCAAAAGTTACGTTGACAAGATATCATATAATCTACAGTATTTTGAATTCTAAAGGGCAATAACTCAGTAAGGAAAAATCCTCTGTTAATGGGAAGAGCACATGCGCATCTTCAGAATGTGTCGATAATATCCACCAAGTATTATGTATACTGTATCAAAAGTATATGAGTAGCTGCGTTGACAAGATGATACCATTTAATCTACAGTATTTCAAAGTGTAAAGGGAAATAACTCAGTAAGGAAAAATTCTTCGTCAGTGGGAAGAGCACATGCGCATCTCCGGATTATTCCGATAATATCCACCAAGTATTATGTTAACCTTATCAAAAGTATGGGAGGAGTTGCGTTGACAATGGATAAAAATGTTATATGAATAAGAAATCAAATATTCATGGAATGTAGTTAAGCATGATCCATCGAGCTGTCGAATTTACCTTGGCCATAACATTATTCAGAGTTTAACACTGATACGTGAACAGTCGAGAAAATGAGCTTGAAAAGGAATAAGTCAATATTCGAGAAAACCACGGAGAATCAGAAAAAAGGTTTATGGGCTCACTTAGCCATTTTGAAACACGTGTTTGGAAAATTAAAGGCTAAACCCTGTTTTTCCGCCTTCAACATTTTCAATAATTAAGTAGCAGTAGCAGTATATTTCCCATTAAAAAAACTCACCTATGTTGGTCCCCTAGACATTTCTAAACTGATGATGCATAAATTCCACTATGATTATATTACACTGAAATACGATGATGATGCCAAACAGGGTATAACCCCATTGAAGAAAACGAGGAACTGCTATGTACATATCACGGAACAGTGAATATCCAATTCCGTGCAGTAAATATTCTACGACTGGCTTGTACAAATATTTTGGATATTATGTGATTTGAACTACGTATATACTACAAGCATTTTCATACATAAAAGTATTGTAATTATGTCTTCACTGTATAACACTGTTGTACATAATAATATGCAGATGAACACATGAAACAGTCTTTTTGTCTCTTTTTCAAATCATCTTCATGTAATTGATGTTATTGTGCGATTCATTGTTAGTAGTAACCAAAGATGATTTCGAGCCTGTGGCTCGTCACTGCGCATGCGCGAGAAAGTGGTGTGCGCAGGAGTGTTGTGCGCAGGTATGACATTTTGTGGCGGTTTTGTGGCGGTGTTCTGCGCAATTGTGACGTCATGTATGACGTCACTTCCATTCTGCGTGAATCGGGAGTGTGTATTCCTCCGCGGTGATGCGGTCTGGTGGTGATGCGATCTGCCTCCGCGGACAGAAAGTAGTCCCAAATTCTCCGGCAATCTTCAGGGGCGAGAGGGGTCCCTATTGTACCGATTGGGTCGTATGAGGTATCAATGTGAAGCATTCGTGAAGGGGCATCCGATGGGGTGGGTGTGGGGTTGAAATATCGTCATTCTGCGCATGCGCGGTAGACCAAGGGTATGAAAATAGACGTTTTGGGGTCTAGGTGGGTCACTAGTGGTCCGATGGAGTTCAGTGAGGTATCAATGTGAAGCCTATGTGAGGGGGCATCCGATGGGCTGGGTGTGGGGTTGGAATATGGTCATTCTGCGCATGCGCGGTAGACCAAGGGTATGGAATAGACGTTTTGGGATCTAGGGGAGCCCTCAATGGTCCGATGGACTCGTATGAGGTATCCATGTGAAGCATTCGTAAAGGAGCATCCGATGGGGTGCGTGTGGGGTTTGAACATCGTCATTCTGCGCATGCGCGGTGGACAAAGGGTATGGAAATAGACGTTTTGGGATCGAGGGGGGCCCCTAGTCGGCCGATGGAGTTGTATGAGGTATCAATGTGAAGCCTATGTGAGGGGGCATCCGCCTGGACTAGTGTCTCGGTCGTTGTCCACATTCTGCGCATGCCAGGACAGGGAATTGTGGGAAAAGGGTATGGAAATAGACGTTTTGGGGTCTGGGTGGGCCACGAGTGGGCCGATTTGATCGAGTGAGGTATCAATGTGAAGCATTCGTGAGGGAGCATCCACCTGGACTAGTGCGTCGTTCGTGTTCAACATTCTGCGCATGCGCAGACAGGGAATTGTGGGAAAAGGGTATAGAGATAGACATTTTGGAGTCTAGGTGAGCCCCTAATGATCCTATGGTGTCGTATGAGGTCTTGTTTTGAAGCTCTCGTGAGGGAGCACCCGCCTGGACTAGTGTGTCGTTCGTATTTCTATAAAACACGTCCCTCTGGATCCCACACCCCCCATTCCTACGGTTACAGAGCCATGACGGACATCCATCCCTATGCGACTCGCATTTTTCAGTATGCCACCGTGGTTAATTCTCTCACGGGTTACCGAGCAGTGGTTCGGTCCATGTTTGCAGATGGCGACGACAACGAGGGGCGACGCCAGATCCTGAAAGAGTTCACAGAAGCGGTCCTCGACAGAGTGCACACGATGGAGAGGTGTGCTGTCACTCACCACTACTGGACTATGACAGCCATCCTTGATGCCCGGGCTATGGGCCACGAGCGCTCACGCCGGAACCAGCGACGGCTCGTTGGCCTAGTAATGGTCTGTGCCCTCTTGACCCTGACGCTGTGGCATTGACAGTGGGACCTCACCATAAATACGAGGGTCAGTCACAGTGTGCGTCATTCACCGATCGTCATTGGGTCAATCAAGTCACCGAGGGACCTGACCATAAATACGAAAGACAGTCAGAGTGTGTGTTATTCACCGTTCGTCATTGGGTCAACCATGTCACCAGTCCTACGAGCCATCCTTCCCCTTACACCCCGGGTGGGGTTACACGTCTATGAAGATAAAGTCACCCTCGTGGAAGACCGTGGAGATGTTTGCTGGTCGTGCGCTGAGACCGTATCGGTTACGCTACACCTTGACGGCTGGCCCAAATTTAAACGGGTGTTGAGCGGTGAGCTCGACGGAAACCTCATCCACATAGACAATGCCATCTACGTACACCGTGGACCCTTCTTCCCACGCCTGGGCCGTTACCAAGACCCTACGCGGGGCTTCACCCTAGACCCCGATTTGTGGACAGCCTTCGAGAAAGTGGTGCCTATTGTGGACCAGCTGTTTACACCGGACGAGCGGTCAGCTGTTCAGTTGGAGTGGGCTCGTGCCCTGAGTGAAGCGGCAGCAGAACCCAATGAACAAATTACCAAACATAGCAATGAAGCGGAGGCAGACGATGATGCCATTGATTATCCGGCTAGACTCAGTCAGCCCAGTGACATGACCACCCGATCCTTTGATCTCACGGGGTTGTCCCTATAAATACGTGAGACAGTCAAATCTTGTACCATTCACGTACTGACCATGACGGAGCATATAATACGGGTGTATCTCAGCTTGACCCCCGAGGTCTTCCCGCACGTTTATGCTGATACGGTCGATATCATGGAGGAGGTGGGAGACATCTGTGATGCGGACCTTACACAACCGTGCCCGGCTAACATTCGTCTGTCCCGAGAGGGCTGGACCAAATTCAAACGGGTGTTGTCCATCCACTTGTGTCACGATGTGTACATCTGACGCGGCCCCTTCTTTGCTCAATTGGCTCGGCTAGATGGGGGTACAGTCCATTTTACCCTTCACCCTGTTCTATGGTCTGCATTGGAAGATGCCGTGGTAGATGTGGATCAAGTGCTTACGGAGGAAGATCGGTCATCAGACGAGTTGGACTGGTCATTTACCATGGACAATGCGCTGGCAGAAGCCAACGAAGAAAATCAGAAAGAAACTCCGGCCCAAGATATCCGCGTTATAAATAAACGATAGAGCCAGGGTCCATCATCATTTGTCACCATGAAGAGCTGGGAGAAGGTGTTGGATAACTTATACTACAGTCCCGACAGTCCGGCGGCCTATAGTGCATTGACGGCTCTCTATCGAGCGGCCAAACCACAGGGGATACAACGTGCTCAAGTCCGAGATTGGTTAAGAAAACAAGACACCTATACCTTACATCGAGCTGCCCGTCGCCATTTTCTACGGAACCGGGTCATCGTGGGAGGACTAGATGCCCAATGGCAAGCGGATTTGGTCGATATGAGCGCCTTTGCCAAACACAACGATGGGAATCGGTATATCTTGACGTGCATCGATATCCTGTCGAAGTATGCGTGGGTGGTACCCATCCGGACGAAAACGGGGGCGAATCTCATAGCGGCGTTCAAGGACATCTTCAAGACCGGGCGCAAACCCATGTATTTGCAAACCGACGAAGGCACGGAATTCCTCAACAGACCGTTCCAACAGTTTCTGAAAGCCCAGAAGGTGTTTTCTTCCATACGTACAACGAGACCAAGGCTTCCGTGGTGGAAAGGTTCAACAGGACATTCAAAGGCCGCATGTATAAATATTTCACCTATAAGAATACAAGGCGGTACATCGATGTTCTCCCGAAACTTGTGAGTGGTTACAATCGAGCCTATCACCGGAGTATAGAGAGAGCCCCCATTCCCGTGACCCAACGCAATAAAGCCCAAGTCCGGCGTGTCTTGTACCCCAGGCAGTCGCAGCGAACGACGAAGGAGGTGTACAAGGTCGGGGACCCTGTACGGATCAGTAAAGTCAAAGATCAATTTGAGAAAAGTTACTTGCCCAACTGGAGCGATGAGCACTTCCTGATTAAAAGGCGCCTACCCCGACAGCAGCGAGTCTATGAACTGGAAGATCTTCAAGGGGAACCGTTGCTAGGGACGTTTTACGAGACGGAATTACAGCCTGTCGTAAAAACACAGTAAGACTTCTACACGGTGGGGCAGATTTTGAAAACGGAACGTCGGCGTGGCAAAATGTTTCATTTCGTCAAATGGCAAGGCTGGCCCAGTTCCTTCAATTCCTGGGTGCCGGCCAACCAGGTGAAACGACTATAAAGCCAGACACCACTACAGTTATCTTCATTCCACGTTCGACCACGGTACTATGGACAAGCAGCAGCTGCCTCTGAACACAGCGTCTCCCAAAACGCGCAAAGCGCAAGTGGGCTTTGTGGTGATATTGCTAACCCTGCTGAGTGTGTTGTACCGAGATGTGTTTTACGACGTAGCTTATGTCAGCACGCTACTTAACCAACTTAGAACTCCAGCCGTGAGTGGCAGTGAAACCAGTCTACAGATAGCACCAGTGACCTCCGTGATCGAAACGAGCCCAGTCATCACCACCACCAAACCACGTGTACAAGCCACATCGAGCTCCACACCGAGTATACAGTCAACAACTACACCAAGTACACCAACTACGTCTGAAAACCCACCGGATTTCATCCCTCACAGTGAACAGACAACGACGATAGACGTTGTACCCACCACCACCACCACTCCAGTTCACTCGTACAGAATTTACAAGAGCGGGTTACCACGACGACAGCGCATACACCTCGAACCATGGACCCTCGGTGGCAGCATCCCTTCACTTGCGTCATCGCAGGACCGACGGGTTCCGGCAAAACGCCCTTCGTCAGGAAGCTCCTTCAACACGCCGACAGCATGATCACCCCACCTATTGCCCGAGTCGTGTGGTGTTACGGAGAATGGCAGGCAGCGTATGCAGCAATGCCCCACATCAGGTTCGTGGAAGGCCTACCTAACCTGGCCGATTTGGAACCCGACACCTTGGTGGTTCTGGATGATCTCATGGCGGAGACGGATGCGCGGGTCACCCAACTCTTTACCAAAGGCAGCCACCATCGACGGCTCAGCATCATCTACATCGTGCAGAATCTGCTTCAGTAAAAACAAAGAACATCGGAACCACCCTTGATCAAGACACCCCACATCTCCAGAACCGTGACACGTAGCAAGTCACCGCGACGAACACGACGCCGGACACAACCGCCCAAGGCCTGGAAGGCCTATTAAAACCAGCAACAGCAGCAGGACAGCTCAGTCGCCATGTTTTACCTCACCCTACCCAGCAGAATCTGTTCAGTAAAAACAAAGAACATCGGAACATCAGCTTAAATGCCCACTGCCTGGTGGTCTTCAAAAACCCGAGAGATACCACTCAACTGCTGCGCTTGGCGAGACAGATGTATCCCGGCCGCACACCGTTTGCGTTGGAAGCCTTTAAAGATGCGACAACTCCTCAGCACGGGTATATGCTCTTCGCCCTCAAGCAAGCCACCCCCGATCACCTTCGACTACGGACCGAAATCTTTCCCGGATAGACCCACCACGTGTACATGCAAAAATAATGTAAACACACCCACAGTGGCTCCCCAGCTGGAGTGTGTGTGTTTGATGATGGGGATAATAAAAAGAATTAATACCACAGCATGGTTGACTTTGTCTCTGTTCTCTGAGGTAGATAAAAAGGGCAGAGTTGTGGGTTCTAGCATTAGTTGTACATGATGTCTGCGCGAGTACGGAAGCACGCCCCGACGCTCCGTGTATTGAAGACGGCCCCACCCGAGTTGGTCCGAACCATTGTACGCGGTGCGGACCCTGACCTTGTACGCTGTCTGTGCGAGATCGGGTACAACCTGTTAAAAGGCAACGTACCACTGACTCCGGCTCAGAAGACCAAGTTGACCAAGCATAAGACAGGTCTCCGAACCCTAGTCCAGAAGCGAGTCTCTCAAACACAAAAGAAAAAGGTGTTACAGAAAGGCGGCTTTCTCGGGGCCATCTTAGCACCGTTGGCCGCTTCCGTGTTGGGTCCAGTATTGGGTGGACTCTTCGGCCGACAATGAACCACACGAAAAAAATGGTCCTCGTCGAACCACGGTTCCTTCAAAGCCTCCAATCGCCCTACCCTGTCCCATCTACGGTGAAGACCATAAACACCCTCGATGAAGAGATGCAACAGATCTTACAAAGACCGGGGTTAAGCGACAGTGAGAAAGTACAACGGTACAATGAGACGCTTCAATGGTACATGACGTTCATGGACCAATACAAAACCCTCTCTACCCCAGTGCCACCACCACCACCACCACGTGACACACCGCCGACCTCAGCACCGCTCCAACATCCGCCATTACCAGGGGTACCACCCACAGCCCCACAGTGGGTGGAAGACGAAGTCCTTAAGAGTGTACCTGCATCGTTCAAGAAACAAGCTGGCCTGGTATTACAACGGATGAAACAGAATCCTAACATGACTTGGAATGATAAAGGCGTACTACTGGTACAGAATCAAGTGGTCCCCGGGACCCACATGGCGGATTTAGTGAATGACCTGATGCGTCAACGCAGGTCGCACACGGATCCTCGAGGATGGGAGGTCTTCGCTCAAGGCTTGAAAGACATGCATGTACCACAGGAATTGGTGGGGAACCCCCAGCGCTGGGCCTGGATGCAGCGGACCCAGCAATCGCCGCGTGGCCCACTACCTTCTTGGGAAACCGAGTGGGAACCGGAGTCACCCCCCAAAACACCACCACAACGGGCACCTTCTTTTCACGCCTTTAAAAAACCACCCTTGATCAAGACACCCCACATCTCCAGAGCCGTGACACGTAGCAAGTCACCGCGACGAACACGACGCCGGACACAACCGCCCAAGGCCTGGAACACCTATTAAAACCAACAGCAGCAGCAGGACAGCTCAGTCGCCATGTTTTACCTCACCCTACCCAGTAACAGTTCGCTGGATGTGTTTCCTGACAACACCTTGGCCAAGTACGTGACCCAGTTACCGCAACCGTTGCATTTACCTGGACGCTGGGAATGTGGCCTCGTGGATATCCAATACCCTTACTCGTGGTACAACGTGCGAGCCAATGAAGTGTGGTACGAGGTGACCTACGAAGGAAAAGACACCCGACTCACCCTCCCCGAAGGCCAATACTATACTCCCAAGGAGTTCATGGGTGGGCTGACAAGACTGTTGCATTATAAGGCTCTACGGGAGGTCACGAATGTTTCAAAACCCATAAAAACCTATCCCTTCAAGAATCACGTGGACTTCGATTACAACGCACACAACTACAAGGCACAGATCATCCTCACAGCCAACGTGAGTGTCGTACTGAGTCCTATCCTACAGCAAATGCTGGGTTTCGATCTACAGACATTCGCTGGTCCCACCGCCCACCAAGGCCAGATCCCGATGGATATGAAGTCGGGTATGTACGGACTCTACGTCAACTCGGACGTGGTCGACAACCACATCGTGGGTGATATCAACATACCTCTGTTACGGGTGGTCCCCATTAAAAAGACGTATGGAGATCAAGTCACCCACAGTTTCACCCACATGCTCTATATACCCGTACGACAAACCGACATCAACACTATCACGGTGGATATAAGAGATGACACGGGACGACCGGTGGCATTCGAACGCGGGAAAGTGGTGCTGACACTTCATTTTCGACAAGCACGTGCTCCCCACTATGTATAATGAAGGTGCCTTACGAGTGCGATGCACGCAGCTATATGGACTATTATGCCCAACAGGCCGACGGTGGCCTTTCGGTCTTTAGTGGTGCACGCATGCAACGAGGACATGGACTGGGGAACATACTCGGGAGCATCGTCAAATCGTTCCTGCCCTTGGTGACGCGTGGGGTGAAAGCAATCGGCAAACAAGCGGTACGCAGTGGACTGCAAGTCGCCAGTGATGTCTTGGGGGGTACGGCACCCAAAGAAGCCTTGAAACGGCGGGCCAAAGAAGCAGGAGGCGTCTTGGTCGCCAAAACACAACGCACCGTAGGGAATAAAATACCTGCACCACCGAGACCATGCACCAGTGACGACGCACATCGAAGACCCAGGATATCTTTTCTTAAAACATGTCCTGCCCCTCCACCAACAGTGAATTTGATTTGTGGACCGTCCCGCCCACACAGACCAGTGCCGAACAAGGATTATGGGTGGAGCATCTCCCGCTCTCCAGCATCAACGAAACAGGGCCCATCGAGTTCACCATCAGTAATGCGGATACGGCCTATGTGGTTTTAGCCCATACATACTTGTATGTGAAAGCCAAGATCGTCAATGGAGATGGCTCCAGAATCGTCGATCAAGCAACGGTGGGCCCGACGAATCTCTGGCTGCACTCGATGTTTCAACAGGTGGATATATTTCTCAGCGACAAACTCATCAGTGACTCGACCAACACGTACCCCTATCGAGCCTACATCGAGACGCTGTTGTCGCATGGACGAGAGGCTAAAAAATCTCAACTGACAGCCGCTTTATTCTACCAGGACACAGCCGAGCACATGGGCGCAGAGAACGACAATGCGGGATATAGCAAACGGAAGGCTTTGACCGCGAACGGCGTCTCGGTGGATCTCATGGGTCGACTGCACGCAGACATCTTCATGCAAGACCGGTACCTCTTCAACAAGATCCCCATCAAAATCCGACTGATACGGGCGCCTCCGACCTTCTCCTTGATGGCCACTAACGTAGACGGGCATGCAGCTGACTATAAGATTGTCATCCAAGACGCAGTCCTGTATGTCCGAAAAGTGAAACCGAATCCAGCCGTTCAATTGGGACACCTCAAAGCCTTGGAAACAAAACCAGCCCAGTACCCTATCCGACGTGTGCAAACCAAAGCGTTCTCTGTCTCTGCTGGAAATATGGGCGCCAACAAAGAAAACCTGTTCCTGGGGGAACTACCCAAGCGATTGATCCTGGCCTGTGTGGAAAATACCAGTTTCAGCGGAGCCTACCCAGAGAACCCGTTTGACTTTAAACATTTCGGCATCAATTGTGTGGCCCTGCATGTGGATGGACTACAGGTTCCAGCCACAGCCTTAACACCGAACTTTGGGCGCGCGAATTTCATTCGAGCCTATCAGAGCCTGTTTACAGCCATCGGTCAAATCAACCAGGACGAAGGGAATATGATCAGTCGGGAGGACTACGCGAACGGATACACGTTGTTCTGTTTCGATCTGACCCCCACCTTAGAGAATGATCCCACAAAACAAATCCTGTCTTGTGTGTTTTCTATATGAGCATAATGCATGAAGGCTATAACAGACATGTGGGGATTCGGTGAAACTGGCTTTAAACACCGTGGAGAAAGTAGCCAATCAGTGGCCTAGGATAATCCGAAATTCACCCGGATAATCCGCGCGCGCGCGCTGCGGCCGGGGCGGGGCGGGGCGGGCCGGGCCGGGCCGGGAAAAACCCGGATGTTGAAAATCCGGACACTACTTCTAAGGGAAAATTAGAACTCTTCTGGGTTCGGAGGTAGTTTTTGTGAAGCCGGAAGTGACGTCTGTGCGAAGAACCCACACCACACCCTGTCTGCGCATGCGCAGAACGTCGAACACGAACGATGCACTAGTCCAGGTGGATGCTCCTTCACGAATGCTTCACATTGATACCTCACTCGATCCAATCGGCCCACTCGTGGCCCACCTAGACCCCAAAACGTCTATTTCCATACCCTTTTCCCACAATTCCCTGTCTGCGCATGCGCAGAATGTGGACAACGACCGAGACACTAGTCCAGGCCGATGCCCCCTCACATAGGCTTCACATGGATACCTCATACAACTCCATCGGCCCATTAGGGACCCCCCTCGATCCCAAAACGTCTACTTCCATACACTTTGTCTACTGCGCATGCGCAGAATGACGATATTTCAACCCCACACGCACCCCATCGGATGCTCCTTCACGAATGCTTCACATGGATACCTCATACGACTCCATCGGACCATTAGGGGCTCCCCTAGATCCCAAAACGTCTATTCCATACCATTGGTCTACCGCGCATGCGCAGAATGACCATATTCCAACCCCGCACCCAGCCCATCGGATGCCCCCTCACATATGCTTCACATTGATACCTCACTCGACTCCATCGGACCAAAAGTGACCCACCTAGACCCCAAAACGTCTATTTCCATACCCTTGGTCTACCGCGCATGCGCAGAATGACGATATTTCAACCCCACACCCACCCCATCAGATGCCTCTTCACGAATGCTTCACATTGATACCTCATACGACCCAATCGGTACACTAGGGACCCCTCTCGCCCCTGAAGATTGCCGGAGAATGCCGGAGAATTTGGGACTACTTTCTGTCCGCGGAGGCAGACCGCATCACCGCGGAGGAATACACACGCCCGATTCATACATGACGTCACACTTGCGAAGAACACCGCCACAAAATCTCATACCTGCGCACAACACTCCTGCGCACACCACTTTCTCGCGCATGCGCAGTGACGAGCCACAGGCTCGAAATCATCTTTGGTTACTACTATTGTTTCCACCGATGAAGCTGAACAGTTCTTATTAACGTGGTGTTTTCAAGTTCTGGTATAATCAATTCCGCGTTCAATGACTACCATTTCAGGGTATGGTGGCCTAATAAAGTTTTTGTTGCTTGTCGGGCTATTAAACACTACAAATATTGAAAGTTCAAACACTTAACCCTTGATGACTTCCCTGGACCGAACAAATTCTGCAGGATATCAATAACCATGGTGTTATCGTGATGTCCACATTTAGTGAGCAGATTGATGATAGATTTCTTATAATGGGAGGGAAGTATCCATCCATTAAATGCAACATTAAAATGGCGGTAAAAAACGATGCCGGAGTACTGACAAGAAGTCATTTGACCCCATAGACAAATATACTGACTGCATATTTCTAAAAACATCACAAGTACCACAAGTGATCACAGTGATGATTTGTATCTCAGAAACGCTAAGTGCGACAATTCAGGACACGAATATAGGCTTATCCTTATTTATGTTTACAGAGGACCAATTTATCATACATGTATAGAATAAAGGTTGTCAACTACCATAACACTATATAATTATTTGCTGCCTTGGCGCTAGTCCTGGATTCTTCGTAATATCTTAAACATTCACGTACTTCTTTCCACTGCGCATAGGGCCAACACCTATCATCGTAAATGGATGAAGATCTTTCTCCATTGTATGTTTAGGTAGAGTGATGCTCTCCTTCGAAAGCTATAAAAGAAACTAATGAAATACACATCGGATCAATCATGTTATACATTTTACATATAGTTTGGCAGTCATGTTGGATATTGCCGAGCTGACAAATTGCTTACGCCTCTGTAAAGTATAAAACATATATGACATGTATAGGACTTACACAGGCGTAATCAATATTCATATCGGGTGGGTATCACGGAAAATTTATGTAAGTTTTTACCACTATATGTTGAAAAATTCCCCTTCATACGTTTTCAGGTGTCTCAGCACCACCCTGAAATGAAGGATTAGTCCGTGATGTTAGGGCATAAAAGGGACTGTTTGGTTCAGATTCTTCCAAAAGCACCAAATTTGGCCCATATGTCGCCCATACAATACCTTTTCGATTTTTGATGGGCGCCAAGGTAGTCGCCCCCTGGGGCCGCCATATTGGCGAAATTCATTATGGCCGCCGCCCGGGTTAGACTAATAGAGGTCAATCGTATTAGAATCAAGAATAATACAACTTTTTAGAGGTTATCGGTGTCGGGGAATCTGATCTTATTTCAACGATTTGAGGTCAAGGTCACCCTAAAGGTCATTTTGGGATCAAGATATACAAACTAACTCATCTTATCGATTTTCGGGGTTAAGTAACCCGAATCTGGCCATATTTTGACAATTTAAGGCAATATTGCATGTGAGGTTCACGACAGAGGTCACCCGAAACAGAGATCAACCGGAGCTCAATTATAGGAAACACCAAAAGGACTAGAATGACAAATAATACCATAGGGATTTGTGGCATCGGAGAATTATATTCTGACCTTATTTTGACGATTTGAGGTCATGGTCACCTCATTTGAGAATTTAATGAAGATCAACAGTTGCTACTAAAAACAATCGAAACAAGATTATTCAGGAATAAATGTTACTAAAATACTTCGGAGATGACATCTGCTGACAAAATGCTATAACTATGCCGCTACGTGCATTTAAATGTTCAAAATACAAAACAAAGACCGCTTAAGCAACAGTATACCAATCATTACTTTTACTACCTATGCCTTCTGGCTTGCGCTCTATGATGCCAGCAATAAATAATACTTGTCATCACCGCCCTCGTCATCAACTTACCCGCCTTCGCATTTGCAGAGGGTCGTGTATCGGACATCGGCACAGTTGCATTTGCACCTTCTCTTGCATGCCTTGAGTCAGCCACAGTGCATGAGAATGGCATATGCCATAGAAGTGTCGCTGAGAGTGGTCCTTAGCGGTTGCCATGTACTGGTGCATTCTTTGTGCCAGCTCCACTCACTGAAGTCAGGGATTTCCTGCTGGAGTGAAGCGACTCCAGTAGAAACTCGCTTGCAGCAGCGCTCGCTTCACATGCTGCAAAAGCGCGGCTTGGGAGGTGGGATGTTTTTCAGCGATCTGGTTGCAGTACTGAAGAGGTGATGCTTGGCCTCATTGACACCGGCTGCACCACATCCCTTGCTGTACATTAGTACGATGAAGCGTTCTATAAGCTCCATATGCACGGACTCGAGAGTGTCAGGATCATGCGTGAGAGCCACTAGTGTGTCGGTGGGGTCCGATATGCTTGTACAGGCTGCCCAGGTGGTCTTTTTGCCACATCCAAGAAACTGTGAAGTCGTCTTGCACTCCTTTAAGCTGTGAAAGAGAGGTAGTGCCACGGACTTTGACGGACCAAGATCGGAACAGATGGTTTGGACTGGAATGCCACAATACTTTTTCCTGAACCCCTAAAATAGTCTGTGGGCTTATGTAAAAAAAGCAAAATTTTGGGTAGATTCTTGGCACCAATGTTTAAGCACACCTAGAAACATCACTGATTAAGAAAAAAATGGGTGCCAGTTTTTGCATTAACATTTAGGGCCTCCATTTTGAATTTCAAAATGGCCGCCTTTTTTTAGCCGATCTGTATGATTTTTTGTTATTCAACATTATTTTAAACATGTAATCGAAATGTGCGCAAATAGTTTGGGTTTGAAATGCATTACAGTTGAGACAACTGTTCATCTGAACTCGTTTGCATGGATATTAACCTGTTTTCGACGTTATTATTAAGAAATATTGGTATGAATGTGCAACTTCTTACTGTAGTCCGTGAGCTACTAGGGCTCACCTTGCACCCCCCACTACAGACCGAAACTATGTTTTTTATGTGCTTTAGGACATGTCAGATAAGAAACAATTTGTTAACAGTCGATAAACTGGGACTCGCTACCCTTTTAATCACTTCGAAATTACTCCTGTGTTAATAAGTACAATTTTTGTGACAATAGGGGGTAGGGTTACAAGAATAGTCTTATCTTCCATAATTATTATCCAATCTTTATAATGTTGGCCACATATTATTCAGCATTGATTGCTGCATCGAATATTTACAAGATAATATCACTATTTGTTGGGTATGACATCACACAGGGACCATACATACAAAAGTAGGAGTAGTAGCGAAAGCTGGCGTTTTGGGGTGCGTGAGGGTGTGCTTGAGGGATTGAGGGACCATTCTTGGTTCGAATGCGTCGGGTGAGGTGTCAAAGTGAAGCCCTCGTTATGTAGACCACGGCTTGAGGGATCTCCACATGAT
Source organism: Hanleya hanleyi (assembly GCA_036873755.1). NCBI lineage: Eukaryota > Metazoa > Mollusca > Polyplacophora > Lepidopleurida > Hanleyidae > Hanleya > Hanleya hanleyi. Next base: position 24,134 of record JAVTVY010001406.1, read on the forward strand.
CTGTGATGTCATTGGTGACGTCATCAGTAGGAGTAGTAGACAAAGTAGGCATTTTGAGGATGCGGAGGAAGGTTTTTGGGGTAGAGACGGACCATCCGTGGTCTAAATGGACCGTGTGGGGTGTCCCTCTGCATCTACATGCAGAGAGTTACAAGATGACACCCCACACGGTCCATTTATATCACGGATGGTCCATCTCTATCCCTTCCTCCGCATCCTCAAAATGCCTACTTTGTCTACTACTCCTACTGATGTCACCAATGACATCACAGATCATGTGAAGATCCCTCAAGCCATGGTCTACATACCGAGGGCTTCACTTTGACACCTCACCCGACGCATTCGAACCAAGAATGGTTCCTCAATCGCTCAAGCACACCCTCACGCACCCCAAAACGCCAGCTTTCGCTACTACTCCTAAAGCACATAAAAAACATAGTTTCGGTCTGTAGTGGGGGGGGGGGGGTGCAAGGTGAGCCCCAGTAGCTCACGGACTACTGGTATATGACAAATATTTTCTGATCACAGTATGTAATAATGCATATCCAATGTGAACCAAATAAATTCCATGAAAATCAGAGCATCTGAGCTAGTCCACCAGGGCGTTGAAGCGTTAAGCTGGGCGTTGACGGGCGTTGAGATGGGCGTTAAGGCGTAACGACGGGCTTTGACGGGCGTCGCTGCATTTCGATGAATTGGTGTCAATTCCATGGAAAGCAGAGCTTCTGAGCTAATTCACCAGGGCGTTGAAGCGTTAAGCTAAGCGTTGACGGGCGTTACTGTCTATAAAAGCGAGCGTATTTCCAAAAACACGCACAGTCGACGTTCAACCGTCAACATGACTTATACTTGCTCTGAGTGCGAACGCACGTTCACCAGACATTACGATATGATGCGACACCAGAACAATATACATGGGATTGAAGACTCCGAGGAGTCCGTTAAGGGGAATGCTGATACAGAGACTGCTGAGAGTGTATCGACTGATACCGAAACAGAGATTGCTGAGAGTCTATCTAGTGATACGGAGAGCTTGACCTCAGATAGTCAGCATACGTCCGTGGAAAGTGAGGCAGAACCTACCTTGTGACAGCAGCTATCAATACTTACGCTGCAGCGATCGAGGACGCCGGAGAGGATAATTTACAACAGACGTACACCGAAATGCGCCCCCGCATCAGGAAAACAGCCATGGCGATCTATGAACAGTATACCTTACTACCGCTTGAAATGAAAGGCGACCCCACGCACAGGTCCATCATGAAGGCCAAGCGTCACTTGGAAGAGGCTATGGGGCTACCACCCACCGTGGCCCTGGAAAATGCGATCAGAATGCGCAAACAACTGTTTCAGGACATGCTGCCCGAAGAATATCCAGGCCTGTCCGATGATGATTAGAATAAACTGTTCAGAGCGAACATGGCTGAAGATGGAACTTGCTGAAATGGCGACTTCTGATTGGACAAGACTACATCTAACGGACAGGAACGAATATGATAGATGCAAATGGTGGCCTCTGATTGGGCAAGAGTCTTTTTGAGTTGTAAACATACCCAACGCGGCTCTCCCAGCGTGGGTATGATGTAACATTGAGGAAAATAAACTATATGAAAAAACTTCTTGTTGTTGTTGTTCTCTCATGTGTCATCCTTGTTTTTGTTGTTGTTGTTCTCTCTCCGGTCTATATCATGGCGTCAAGGCGTTATGTTAGAGCGTTAAGGCATAACTACAAGCGTTGACGGGCGTCAGTGCATTTCGAAGAATTAGTGACAATTACATGGAATATCTAGAAAATCAGAATTTCTGAGCTATTTCACCAGGGCGTTGAAGCGTTAAGCTTGGCGTTGGCGGGCGTTGCTACAATATGACACCTCATACAACGCATTCGGACCAAGGATGGTCCCTCTCTACACCAAATACCTTCCTTTCACTGCCCCAAAATGTCCACTTTGGCTACTACTCGTACTGATGACGTCACCAATGACGTCACAGATGACGTGAACATCCCTCAAATTGGGGTCTACACCCCAAGAACTACAAAATGACACCTCACACGACGCATTCGGACCAAGGATGGTCCCTCTCTACACCAAATACCTTCATTCACTACCCCAAAATGGCCACTTTACTTACTACAACCAACTGCGCATGCGCAGATTGACGCGACTTGCATTTGAAAACACACCATTCTGACTCTAACCCACACAAGCTTCACTTTGACACCTTCCACGACCCATTCGGACCCATAGCGGTCATCTCTACCCCAAACACACACCCACATACCCCCCCAAAATGCCTGCTTTCTATACTACGGCCAGACTGCGCATGCGCAGAATGACCATATTTCTACCCCACATCCACGCCACCAGATGCTCCATTACATAGGCTTCACATGGATACCTCACACGACCCATTCGAACCGTGAATAGCCCATCTCTAACCCATACACACCCATACACACCCCCAAAAATGCCTGCTTTCTATACTACGGCCGGGTTGCGCATGCGCCAATTATTGACAACGTACGAATTATTAGTGTAGTCAAGTGCTCCTGCATGAGAGTTTCAAAATAAGACCTCATACGACACCATTGGACCACCAGGGACTCACCTAGACTCCATCACGTCCACCCAGTATGGATTTATACATACATTGGGCTTATACCCCAGTATATGGGTCTATATGGGGCTATAGACAGACCTCAAACTTTTTTCAAAAATTTCACCGTTTCGTGCCGGGACACTTCCTATCATGTTTGTCTTGACGAGACAAAACAAATCAAAACAACCATACCGCAAATGTCTAGAAGTACGTTTCCCAGTGGGACAAACATTGGTCCTATACCCCTAGTATGGGACTATATGGGTCTATATGGGGCTACGTAAACAAATCCTGAAATCTGGTGACCATCTTGGATTTTTGCTAATTTAGAGTATTTATAGTGTTCTTATTTTGTTTCCAATGAATGGTTGGCCCCTTTATAAGAGTTTAGATAAAATGAAACAAATATTGGATGACATTTGAATGAATAATTGGCAATTATGTTTAAAAAATGATTTTCGATGATGGCCATTTTGAAATTCAAAATGGAGGTCCCAAATGTTAATGCAAAAACTGGCACCCATTCTTTTCTTAATCAGCGAACTTTCTATATGTGTTTAGACATGAGTGCCAAGAATCTACCCGAAAAAATGACAAATCTGGAAAATGTGACATAAGCCCATAGACTAAAATCCCGAAGTATGAATGGATCAGCGGCTTCTTAAAAAATGTTAACAAAAAGGAGCCGTTCTCATTCATCAGCACACAGGTCTCCAAGACTGACATGAGCGGTAAGCTCCTTCTGTGTACCCGTTTTGAGTCCGTGTTCTTCAACAGGCGTTGTGACCTCACAATACTTCAACCGTGCAACCATATCGAGGCGGACACCTCGATCCTCCTGCATCTAGCACATGTCACGGAGGAGGGTCATACAACAGCCTATGTTCGCACGATGGACAGCGATGTCCGGTCTTTGGAGACCCTCGGTCTATCGGAACTCTTGGTGGACTTCGGTACTGGAAAAAAATATTGTGATGTTCCAGTCCATACCATTTGTTCCGATCTCGGTCCGTCAAATCCTTGGCACCACCCCTCTTCCACAGCCTTACTGGGTGCGACCCGACTTCACAGTTTCTTGAGAGCGCAAGCCAGAAGGTATAGGTACTAATAATCATTGGTATATTGTTGCTACAGCGGTCTTTGTATTGTATTTCGAACATTTAAATACACATAGCGGCGTAGCGGCATAGTTATAGCATTTTGTCAGCAGATGTCATCTCCGAAGTATTTTAATATAATTGTTCCTGAATAATCATCGTTCGATTGTTCTTAGTGGTAACTGTTGATCTTTGACCTTTGACCCCAAAATGGGGTGACCTCAAATCTTCAAAATAAGATCAGAATCGGAGAATGCCACAAACCTCAATGGTATTATTTGTGGTTCTTTTGATGTTATACCTACAATTGACCTCTGGTTCGGATAACCTCTATCGCGACTCTCAAATGAAATATTGCCCCGAATCGCCAAAATAAGGCCAGATTCGGGTTACTCAACCCTGGAAACCAATAGAATGAGGCAGTTTATATATCTTGCCCCAAAACCACTGATAATGGCGAATTTGTCCCCAAAATGACCTTTAGGGTGACCTTAAAGGGTGACCTTGACCTCAAATCGTTGAAATAAGATCACAATCAGATTCTCCGACCCCCATAACCACTAAAAAGTGCTATTATTCATATTTCTAGCCCTTTTAGTAATAACTACGATTGACCTCTAACCCGGGTGGCGACCATATTGAATTTCGCCGAATATGGCGGCCCTAAGGTGCGCCCGTCCTGGCGCCCGTCAAAAATAGCATGGTATGGGCGACATATGGACCAAATTTGGTGCTTTTGGAAGAATGTGAACCAAAAAATCCCTAACAGCCCTGACTAGATAGGATTTTCCCGCTTTTATGCCATTTCCGAAAATAGCGCTTGGTGCTATTTTTTTTTTTTTTTTTTTTTCTCTCTTGATCCGGTCTTCTGAGCTTTGACGAGTTGGTGAGATGCACTTCTTCAACTGCTGCCATTATTTATATATCTTTCACCGTGTGTTTGTTAGACGAGTTCTTCATGTTGATGCCTAGTGCAATCTTGAAATGGAATTCATACTTCCAATCATTCTGAAAAGCATTTTCCTTCAGCAAAACTTCATCGACATAAAATTTGTCAAAAATGTCAATAATACAGAGGTGTTCGTCCATCCACATGATGGTGAAGGTTTAGTTGAGAAGTGACGCGTTTGCGCTTCTCCTACAACGCAAGCAATTCATTCAACCCAGTTGTAAATTGGAGCGATATGCCAGATATGGGGAAAATTGACAAAGTTTGGCGACTAAAAAGCAAACATATGACTCCGCATGAGAGCTTTCCTCGTTACCTCACATTTAGACTCGAGAATACGGTGAATTCTCGGATGTATCCATGTATCTCAGCCCCGCTTTTATTGCAGATGTTTATGCGGAGACTGTGTACATCCATACAGCCCCTAGCATCGGCTTAAGCGGAATTAGATACGCTAGCTGGATGGCGGTGATGACAGATCAGCTCAAACGAATAACTCATCTTTCGTTTCAGCAGTGAATCCTCCAGAGGAACCAAACTAGCACATTCCAAAGGTCAACCAACCCACATATTTCAATAATTTGTCTACCCTACATCTACGGCGATAAATTTTTTTATAAACTTTTCAATTCGCCTTAGTGCATCCAGGTCTTTTGTATCTTTTGCAGTGAAGCTTAATAACAAATTCTTTGGAAGATTTATCCATGAAATGGACAAGTTCGTAGGTCTATGCATGTATTCCAGACCCACGAAATCTGGGTGAAGTTTACGGTCCAATTTGCTTATTAAACTCTTTGAAATACATTATCTCACGTGTGAAATTATTTCAGTATTAATTACTAGGAATTCATACAGATGTTTTCACCTACTCGTCTCCTGATGTTTCTCCAACGTATTTATATCTATCTCTTCTCATGTTAACGACTTGTGTTGTTCACCTCTATCACATCTGGGCTTTGAACGAGGTCATGCGCAGTATCTATTGTGTGATAGGTTTGTTATGAATAAATATCTGTACAATGCATTCTTGATGGTCCTTTAAAAAACTATGTCCACGTTATTCGCTTTCTGTTCAATTTGTGACATAATATTTAACGCCCTTTTCCTTAACATACATTTTTGCCCATATATTGTTATATTCGCTCCCTTTATCTCATGGCGGAATTGTAGATTGTCTCACTTCTATGAAATCAGGATATTGCCCCATCATGACATTTCATATCTCGCTATCATTGTGTGATATTCATCACATAATTCTTCGATATTCACATACTGGATGCATTTTTCATCATTCACATCAATTCTTTCTCTATCAATCATGATCAATACATTTTGCTGTGCAGATCAGAGGATGTTTAAACAACAGTAGGCGATTACAGCTTGATAAAGGAAGAACGTGCCACAAACCAGTTTGAGCAATTGTATTTCATGACATGGATTGAAATGGTCACATCTGAAAAAGACATTCGTATGGGGTTTTTCCTTTTCCTAAAAGGGTCTGACCTTGGTAATCGTACATAAGTACATCTATATATACACTCTATTTGATCAACAGAACAATTGTGTGTACAGAACTTTGCGAATAGCGCTATTGGACAGTGCATACTTGGACATCTACTAAACCAACAAACACTGCTTCTCTTATAAAAGACAAAAAACACACTTTTTGTCATTAATCAGAACTTCATTAAAGCAGGAGTAGACAACGGCTGAAAATGGGGTAATTCGTGGACGAAAGTATAGCGATTAGCCACAGCGAGAAGATTGTCTATATAGCATTTGGTGAATAAGAAGGAACGAGCTTTGAAGTAATCGGTTTCTGAAAGTGCCTGCATGTAGTCGTATTCATGAGAGAAAAGATATAGGTCATCAAAAAGGGCTCATTCAGTACAAATTTCACATAGATAATATTAATGAGAAATTCAAGCATCTCTATAAACAAAGAAACGTCCCATGAATGATATCCCTTGTATGTAGCAGAGCTAAAGAATGCTTTATGGCTTCCGACATTAATATATTGGAGGGTGGTTTTCTTGAAGACAGATATTATTAATGAACTTAGATGGTCAAGGTCCGGATGAGGGATTGTGGTATAGAGAGTTGAGAAATCCCATGCGGTTACATGGCTCTATGATATGTGACCTTTAGCATCCTGAGTTCTTAAATTGTGTTTAAGACCATCTGAGGACTACAAATCTGAATCAAAGCTCGTGTGAAACACGGGCAAAGAGCATTTCCCCAGATAATTTTGTAACATATAATTTGGTACTCACATGGCTTTAGATCTCCCCAATTTTTTTTAGAATGGGACAGAGGGTGGGGCACATACCCCTGGAGGATGAGCAATCAGGAATCATCCCTGGTAGATTCTGAGAAGGGATTTCTTCACCAATGGGCGAAACCCAGTGTGAGGCAACACCAACTTTATTTGGCGTTTCATGGGCTCACTGACATTAAAAAATTGAATAAAAATAAAATGTCAAATTGCCACTTTTATATTACAAGCGTCTAGTCCGTCATTCATAATCCAGCTGTCGTCCATTAGAGAATATCCGCGTCCATAATCCAAAGACCTATTCCATATTCCATATAACAGTATTAGCACCAAATTCAAAAAGACAATCATTGCATATATAAACATAGGCTTGTTTCCTGCAAGAGAGAAGCGGTCAACAGTTTTCAATGATGCCGGCAAGACATCATGATGTTCCAAAAATATCAAATCCGTATCACTGATCAGTATTCTTAATCCATAATATTCGTTATAGAGTCGTCATCTAAAAAAGATGTATCTCAGTCACGCTTTGATTGTGACTGTTCATATGAGCACCATGAGGATCTTGAAGTACATGGGTTCAACGGCCCCTAGCCCCGGGTTAAGCGGAATTAGACACAAGTTACGAAACGTAGCGCCATAGATCTTGCACGCTACGTTCGTACTTTGCTATCAGCATGCGATATGTATCGCCAAATTTGAGAAACTTGAGTGGAGGCGCTTGGTGGAATAGCCCTGTTTTATAAGTTTCTGCAACAATGTTTTGTGACGTTGATTAAAATCATCACATTTAACACAGGATCTAGCAAATGCTACTAAGCGAGATATGTATACGCCATATGCAGGTCCCACTGGAATATTACTATCCAGAAAGGGATAGTTTACGATGTCGAAATTGTAATCATCTCTTTGTCATAAAGTCGACGAGAGAGAATGCCCGCTTCATTTTTATAGAGATAGAGATCTAAATAAGATGTGCCTGTAGGGCTATCTGTAGTTTCCTTCAAATCCAGTGAAGGTGGATATATATCCTTCACTGCGTCATTTATATAGCGACTATCCACAGCGAGAAGATCGTCTATATAGCGTTTGGTGAATGAGAAGGAACGGGCTTTGAATGGATCGGTTTTGAAAGCGCCTGCATATAGTCATATTCATAAGAGAACAGATACAGGTCAGCCAACAGGGGTGCACAATTAGTACCCATTGGAATACCTATATGCTGCTGATATATTGTGCTGCCAAATTTCACATAGATATTTTTAATGAGAAATTCAAGCAACTCTATAAACAAAGAAACATCCCAGGAATGATATCTCTTGTATGTAGTCGAGCTAAAGAATGCTTTATGGCTTCCGACATTAATATATCTACGATCAGTTTTCTTGAACACAGATACTATTAATGAACTTATACGGTCAATAAGGTCCTGATGAGGGAGTGTAGTATAGAGAGTCGAGAAATCCCATGTGGATACATGTCTGTACGGTATGTGACCTTTAGCATCAAGTTCTTCCGTAAGACATTTTGAGTTTTTCAATATCCACATACATTCAACGCCAGAGTTCTTAGAAATAGTGGCGCAATACCTTCCCAAAATGCTTTTACCTCCTGAAGGGCCCTCGTCAATAGGGTTGAAAGAAGCTTGGTGGTGCAGCTTCTAGAACCAGCTATGAATCTAGCTTTGTATGGTGATTTATGCATTTTGGGAGTCCAGTATATTTTTGGTATGTCATTATGATTGGTTGGAAGACAAATACCTCTTTCCCTGAGAAACTTTTTTGTGATTGTTAAATAAATCTTCCAGAGTAAATGCAGTTTGGGAGTAAGTAGACGCATTTGATGAAGATATGTCTACACTCAATTCTTTAACCAGCACCTGGTAATAGTAATATTTACATATGAATATTATATTATTCGGAGCTTTGTCTGCTGGGACTATGACGAAAATTCCGCATGTATACCCATTCGTAACAATTATTGTGAATATTAATGTATAACCGATTTGTACTCATTTTTGGCCTCATTTACCAAAAAGTTACCCTAAAATGACCTTAATTTAAATAATTAACGTATTATCAATGACTAATTTAAGCCTTACACTACATACAACTAATTCAGTTTGAATACTCATTTGTAAAAATTAGTACTGTGAATATTAATTTATAGACGATTTTTGTACATTGTTGATCTCGTTTGACCCAAAAGTTACACTAAAATGATCTAAATTCTAATAATTAACGTGTTATCTATGACTACCTCCATTTAATTCAGCTTGAACACCCAATCGTAAAACTTAGCACTATTGATATTAATTTATAACCGATTTTCACCAATTTTTGACTTCATTTGACCCAAAAGTGACCCTAAAATAACCTTGATTCTAATAATTAACGTGTTCTCTATGACTACCTTAATCTCTACACTACATACAGCTAATTCAGCTTGGTTACTCACTGGTAACAAACAATACGATGGAGATTAAGTTATAACCCATTTTGGTTCATTTTTGACCTAATTGGACCACAAAGGTGACCCGAAAATCAGGGTGGTATCCCCTCCTGCCTAGATCTTTACACACAAAGAACTAATTTAGCAATGGGTACCCATTTGTAACAAAAAATGCCATCGAAACTTTTCAAAGGCGTTTTTGAGGTCCTTGGCCGGTCGACTATATTGAATGAATCGGCAAAAGTACAAATCAACACTTACCTCCAGATGTAGATCCATAAGCAGCTTCCGTGACGAGAACACAATCCACTGTAAAACTGAAGATGGCGGTAATATTCTCGGCTGGATCAGTAATTTCGAACGATTGAGCTATCAACGTGTTTGATCCGGATCCGAAGTAGAAGTGTCCCAAAGATTTAGCTTCAGCTGCATAATACAAACATGTTAAATACAATGAATACAGTGAAAAGATATAGAGCAGGCTCCAATGGTTATTGAGGGTTGTTTGGTCAGAATACGAAACGGAAGTATTTTGCAAGTTGCAATAATTGCAAACTGAATTTTGGTATGTTGGAGGCCTTTGTACCGAGTCATTGTGCTCAATAAGAAAACAGAAAAAATTGTGTTCTAAATAATAACTTGATAGGATTATTACGTCATTTGTGTATTTGCGCAACCTTGTTCCACGGGGCATGTAGCCATGTCATTCAAGATGTCCGCATGAACAGCTACAATAAAAGGGTGACTGAGATACAAATCATCTCAGGTATTGTTTTTTCAGGGGCAATATGATTTTTTGTTGTCTGTACAACGTCTTTTGTTTATCCATCTATATACGTTGCGTTTTTTAACAGTCATCAGTCAGGGTCTAATCCAGTCTTCAATTCTAGGAGGATGGACATACTTAGTTTACATTAACATACAAGAAGTAAATATTAGCTCCTCCTATTCAACCCCTACTAAATCGTGCTTGTCCTCTACATGACCCGTTTGAAAGTTTGGAATTGGGAAAGGAACTGTAAAGCACAGGTTCGTCCCCGGCACTTTGCTCTGCTTCGCCCGCTGGGTTAGTTTGATTATCCCGTCTTGACTTTCGAGGAAGAATTGAACAAATATCTTTTTTAAATTATTACAAACATCTATATATTCTCAATAATATCATGGCTTACCTGGCAGACAACGCTGGAGTGGAGGTGGAGGACTTTTTGTGCATGTTTTCATCTTTTCGTCAATCGTATACATAACATTCTTTAAAACAAAGGTTATAAATAAATGATACATTTGCGCTGAACACATTGAATAACATGTCAAAAGCTCGAAGAACTAAACGGACGAACAGATTTTTTATGCATAGATTACAACGTCTGCTTTCAAATTCGATCAATAAGTTCTCACGATTCAGTACGAGTTATTAATCGATACCGAATCTGATTTCTTTCCAGCCACAACGGCGGTTAAATTCTGATCTATTGCTGTGGCTTGTGTCAGTGATATACCTCCCATTAACGAGGAGAAACTTCCACGTCCCAGTAAAAAAATATGTAAAATTGTATATATCGGCTGCCCTACAATAGTTACCTCTCATATATTTATTAATAAATATTTTCCCATCATGGCCAGTCCATTTTTGACAAGATCTTCACCTGTTACGGTTTATTTCATTTGAAAAAAGAATAACCCGTTCTTTTGTTGCGAGTGATTGAAATGTACAACGCCAGTTTATATGGGTCATGGGACCATGTGTTCTAATAAAATCAATGAACGCATTGACGCTTGTTTGCGCCATAAGTTGACCTTTGGGTGGTTAATTGAACTTTACATCAACGTTACTCCAAACAGAAAACGGGGGCAAGAAATAAAAGCGCTCCTATACGAGCGAAGTTCGAATGAAACGAATGGGCTGAACGGACATAATTCATTTATAAATATGTGATGTAAATGTTGAAGAGTACCGCGGTCGCGCCTTTGGTCGTCGTTAATGGTTAGGTAAATCCGTAACCCCAAGCGCGGCAATATGTCAGAGGTTAATCATTGTTGTGGCGGGAGGGCCAGAGGAAGCTCGGATTAGTTTATTGTCTTAATTTAAAAGGTTGAACAATATGTACAGGGCTAAAAATAGTCAACATTTAAAATATCGGAAGACTACTGACTACTTGAAAGATGCAACAGCAGAAGAGCACAGCAGAGTGGTATCATTTTGTAATTAACATTCTCAAAAGAAGTTTGGAAACTTGTCTTACCTTATTGTAGTCGAGAATCAACTTTTGTTGGAGGGGAACGCCCCGTGTGCTCACGTTTACATATTGAGCGACCTTCTTGCCCGTGAAATCATAGGATAGAAAAACTGTTCCCTGTAATATAGATTATCAATGATCGAACAGGGAACGATAACGGCCATGAAACAATAATTGAATAAGGATGTAATCAGCTT